>VOMN01076688.1:0-22190 GCA_014899125.1 Orchestia grillus | reverse complement strand
CGAAAATGCAGCGGGGGTAAGACGGTATAGTCTGCAACACGTGTGAGTAGTTACTAAATTAACGTTTGTTGTGATTATTGATGCATGTGTCGTCTGTGTTGGTAGTGTCTATTTTGAATTTACATTATACTTTGGGAAGGAAATGCCAAAGCCTTTCATGCGAGCTGCTGTGATGATGAGCTATGTTTGTGTGTAGTTTAATTGATTAATTAACCGTTTGCTATTTGAGTAAAAAAGTATTATTCACATGTTCGTGCCCAATCATCAACAGGACAACACCGGGATGCTCTTCTAATGAAGAGCGTCCTCTAGCCACTCTATATTATGATATTTTTAGAAAAGAATGTACATGTTCATTTATTTTAATTCTATTTCCAGATGTTACCATTTTTCTCTCGGGCTGACAGGAAATGTAGAAATACAGCAAAAATACTAAATTCTTCTACGTAGTTTCAGAGAATCAAACCTGGATGAGGCGATTCCCTACATTATCGATGAGTGTAATCTAAAGATGCAGAATCCGTCATTGGTGCTGGTAATTTCACTCACTGAATAACTTTTTCGCTATTGCAACTTTTCCTGAACTGATTGGCTTCGGTGCACTGTGATGAACGTGGTGTACCAACCCATTCTATCATTGTTGCCGGAGCATTCATTTGTATCCATACTTGGTAATGATGGACCCCGAGCGAAGATGATAAAACCAGATAGCCGTTTATCAAGGAGGCGCCGGAAAAGATGAAGCGGGAAATGCAGCCGCTGTTCTCCCAGTTTACACACAGGAGTCGGCGGAGCACTGTGCAAAGTGATATTTGATAGCTCACATACGCAATGAAGCAATGGAAAAGGCTCGTCCAAATCAATTGCTTTCAGTATCCAGTTATAGTGAGTTATATTTTGATTAAATGTTAAATCTCTTGATGTTTGAGTGGATAAGATGAATTAAATAAATATTAACTTTGCCGATAAAAGCTATGCCGTAAAAAGTAACACCGATGTTCATCACATTAGTTCACCAGATACGCGATTGTTCCACGAAATTATTCAATTTGAAATTAATTATCTTGAAATTAATTATCTTGAAATCTATGATAAGGTGCTTAATTTGAAAATCCAAATAGTTTCTGACTGCCGACCAAGACGAGCCTGATTCAAGTTTCGACTCACACCGGAGCGTATCAAACAAAATTGAACCTGAATGTCTAGGAACTTAGCTATTCCAAGGATGGATCTCTCATTGGAAGCATTACTTACACTCCTTTTACTGTAGTTTTCTTGATAAACAAGAGGAAGCATTTTGTACAGTTAGCTGAATGATTTTAAGTGACAGCTGACGTTTTTGTAAAGCGGGCTACAGAGTTAGGGGGGTTGACCAGTCGAGTCGACTTATTCAAGTTTGACCCGAAATTGAACCGATGTTTCCATGAGTTAGTCATTACGAACGTTATTCTGCCTGTCTCTAAAAGTTCTGACGATTTAGCTGAGTGGACTGCCCGCAAGATTCATTGTTCTATTGTGGATTCTTTTGTACTTCACTACTCAATGCTTAATAAATCTTCACCGTAAATGGATTCGAATAATGAAGGAATACATTCAAATCATGAGCAGCAAAAATGTAGAAATTCAAATACAAAGTTAAAGCATGTCACCATCTACGTAAACGAGGTTATGCATCGCAGAATACTTCCATACCACTTCCTTGAGGAACTGCATCGTGCCACCATCAGGCAGAATCGCCGTGCCCTTCGCTTTAGTCGTATGGGGCGAACACGACATCGTGGATGAAGCTGGCTGGCGGTCCTCACTTTGTTATTTATTAGATGCCCTTCGTTGCAGCCAACAAGCAATCAGTCGTAACATTTTGCATTTCACCATGCGTAATTTGTAGGTACCATAAAAATACTTTCTTCGTGCGTGCTTATTATCTGTTGATTTTGTCGATTGAAAGTTAATATGTTGTAATTAAGTAGGAAATTTTCACCTGATTTCCTTGAACCCTGAAAAAAGAAAGTTAATATATATAGTGACCGTTCGAGTCTAATTCAAAATTATTGCACAATCTTTGTTCATAGTAATCTCTATTCCAACAAATTCACGTCTCAAAAGGGGCCCCGCAGTACACCCACAATGTTTCCTCTTTGGAGGGGAAACATTGAGTGGGGAAACACGCAATGCTTCCCCTTAGAAGGGGAAACATTGCGTGGGTGTTCTTTGTCGACTTAGGGTCAGCTCCTCCTCAGCTACAGAGCTCAATCAATCTTAGACTTGTGTGGCCATTACCTTGTGTGGCCATTACCTTGTGCGGCCATTACCTTGTGTGGCCATTACCTTGTGTGGCCATTACCTTGTGTGGCCATTACCTAGTGTGGCCATTACCTTGTGTGGCCATTACCTAGTGTGGCCATTACCTAGTGTGGCCATCTTAGACTTGTGGGGCTCAATCTTCGACTTGTGTGGCCATTACCTCGGAATGTGTGTACAGCTGAGCTCACGATGTGTAGCAGGCTACACGTTTTGGTCTTCCTTGAAATAAAAGATTCTGGTAGATGAAGAGAAAATATAACTCATGTTTAGAAATATAAAGCCTATTTAGGATAATTTTCTCTACGAGCGCACATGCATATGACATGATAATTTTATTTTGCAGTTGCTCAAGTATGTTTCCTCTGAGAAAGTTGTCCGCAGCGATCCTCTTTGTGTGGGCAGTCATAGCCATTGTGTGTTTCTACAGCCAAGTCAGTAGACATAAGAACGGAGACGGATACCTGGAGTCCATGAAGACAGCCACTCGTGACACTGAAAGACTCCATTCGTCCGAACTGCAAGTGAGGCACTGTGAACTTGAGGTACTTCACTGAGGTACTGAAATTTCATGTCATTCATGCAAAAGTAAGGACACTCCCCTGAATTAGTTAAATCCTATTGCTATATAAGTCGGCTTGAGAATAACTTCTGATATATACATATATATATATACATACGACCATAACCTCATATTCGTATACTATGTAACCCGCCAGTAGATTTTTATGTTAGTATAGATGTGCATGTAAAATGCATGACAATATAGCAGACGTTGAATGCTAATTGAATTTTATTCAACAGCTATTTGACTTTCGGCCAATACTTGAAGTTTAAAACTCAGTCTTCTGTTACCCAATTTCTGCAATTTGAAAAACATTCTTTGCAGGACTTGAATCTTCTTAAGCGGCAGTTTCATTTTCCGTAAAATTGAAGCAGTATTCTTTGAATCTTATTCACTAACTTAACCAATTTGACCAATTATTCGCGCAAATTATTCGATAAATAGGTTTAAACTATGTGTATGGTAGATATGTTTCTCAACGTCTTCGATCAAATTCACAGTTTGAGGTGTAAACATAACAGTAAGGAGGTGAATACATTTTGTTCGTAAACATCTGCTGGGGAAAGAGAGATCAACAACCCTTTACAAAAATGTTTGCTATTCTGATCTGCTTCTCTTTTGACCTTCATAAATATCAGGTCGCTATGGAATGGTGAAAATATGCCATTTTTCTGTACTCTTTGCTGCACATATGTATTCAGAATATGGATGTAACATATTTTCTGCAGATTACACAGTGGGCGCTTCACAATGAGTGTTGTGTGCATAAACGTGTTCATTTTTTGTTCTGTTTATTGCCAGAGTCGCGCCGCACGAAAGCTCAGGTCGGAAATAAAGTTGTTTTCACGATCCGGCTCGACAGTCCAACACCCCCATTTTTGGCCCGCGCTTCGTCCTGTTGGTGAAGACTCCGTTGTCTGCTATTCCACCTTCACCACAGCTGACCGACTCCACTGGTTGCCATGGTTGTTGGAATCGTGGAATGGTCCAGTCTCGGTATCTGCGTACGTCATCAAGAATGACTATTACATTCTCGACACCATCATTAACTACCTCAAGGAGTGCTATGGACCTTTTATGGAAAGGGTTACAATACATCTTGTGTACCCAATAAATCTAAGACCAGCCTTCGGATTTTACTTGAACGAAACGATCAACGTGAAGGATCTTAACTGCAGTGATCCAAAAAGTGCGATTGAAACCATCTTCCAAACTCTTGGTTTCAATAGTTCAGGAACACTCGAGAACTTTCCTCAAAACCAGCTGAGGAACTTAGCGCGGCAGAGCTGCGATACACCTTTTTCCATAGCCGCAGACATAGACATGATCCCAAACCCGCTCATGTACGAAAACCTTGCCGCGTTCCTGCATCTCAGAACTGGCTGCGAAAAATGTGCCTATGTGATTCCCATCTATGAAGTAGAAACTGGTAAAAACTTTTTGCCATCTACGAAAACAAGCCTTTTGCATTTAATAAAATTGAAAAAAGCGAGACAATACCATATTAAGGTGAGTAAAAACAGCTAGGAGTTGTAAAAAGTCCATCACGATTGGAAATGATCGAAAGTCAGTTCAATCTGATGACTTTCATCTACAAGTATATGTAGTTTAAAGTGTTACCTATAACATGAACAAAATTTGGGTGCTAGTCGAACTACTATCCCTATAATGTTACCCCTCGATTGAGAATGTTTAAATGTCATTATGAATCATATGAGTAAAAAGAGTAACTGTATATAAAATTGATCTTTACAGACATTTGCGTATCTTAAATATGTAAAATCATTCTGAATAAATAATACAATTATTTCATTGGAAAATGTTTTCTGAAGGTTTAATTATCTCGAAAAGAATATATTCTTTTCACGACGAGAAAAATTTAATCTAGTGCAAGAGAAACTGCTGTGGAGAAAATCATTCACCTTTATGATATATGTACATGATATCACAAGCTCAAACTAACAGGGAAATTTTTTAGCGCTATGATATTTTGAGAGTCACGGGTCTCATAATCAGCTCGAGGTGAGGGTAATTCAGATTTCTCGAAGCTATGCTGCCTATCATCGAGTAAACTGTACGTTGTGACTCAGGTTTACACCAAAAATCAAGGAAACAGTCAACTGGACCGTTGGGAGGCAGGAAATAATTCCAGTTCAAAAGACGACATCTTCTTGTGGACCCTGAATGGGCGGGGGGAGTTCAGCCCCCAACACGTGACCGGCGCAGAGAACGAGCCTTTCAAGGAACTGTACAGGATTGCCTCCTACCAAGAGTACTGGGAGCCAATCGTCGTGCTCAGCAGGACCGCCCCAGAGTTCGACGAGAGATTCGTGGGGTACGGGCACTGCAGGAGCAGTTTGGTGAGACGATTTTTTTGTCCTTCCTAAACATTTGATGAGGTCACGTATTGAAAATATTATTCTAATACTTAAACTATGAAATTGACTAAAATTGTTCGAGTACAATGTGAAAATTACATGAAAAGTGCATTTTTATCATCTAAATTTATTTATTTACACCTAAGTGAACTTCCAAACGCATGTTAAGACTTCATACTTAGACTTTGTTACTGTCTTTACGAAGTGAATCTACTGCATTTGCATTTATGTAAAGTATATATAAGAGTGGAAAGAAACAAAAATTATTCAATATGACTATCACTTAGCCTTTCAAACTTGAAAGAACTTCACCATTATTCAAGCTACGGGAGAAAGCGCACAACGTTTTTGGTACGTAACTACATCCTTGCAGGGAAAAATTTTCTGCCAATATTATACCAGACACGATGAAGGCCCTCCAGGTGTCTTTCGCACACTTGCTTCAATACAAATCGTAAACAAATCGTAACTTGCAGCTGTCCAAGAAAGTTTCAAGGAGGGCCCCAAGTTTAACTTGGGTGAAGATAGATTTTCCGCCACAGACACAACACGTTGTTCGCGCATGCGCGCCTGGGGGTGTAGATGAAGAAAAGGAGATCTTATTTCCCTGGACCTACTTTCAGATAATAGTACTTTTACGCTATCCTTCAAATCTACGCGAAGTGAACGGTCACGACGTATAGTTCTTCTTTCGGTGTTTCAGGCTAGTTAACCTGATAACACCTCTATTATTTCGACGATAGACTGCAGCCAGCTTTACACGAAAAGCTAGCTGCAGCCTTCTGAAACGGTCTAATATCAGTTGATTCTTTCAGGGTTCTGAGAAAATTGTTACTCCAAATAACTCGATACCTACACTTAGCCAATACGACATTAATAAAATAGCTGATAGCCCGTTTACTCGGGTCAATAGGGATAAAAAACTTTCTGGATAACATCTTTTGCATTTTGAAACTTTTGTTGCATTCTGTACGAATTTATGTGCCGTCCTTCCTTGCTCCATTCCAGCACTACGAGCTGAACAAGCGCGGCTATCGCTACTGGACTCTAGACAGAGCCTTCCTCAGCCACTTCGGTTTCCAGAGTCAGAAGACTTATCCAGATTTCCGAAAACTCGAAACACAGGTATTCCAAAACTCTCAAAATATCTATAAAATGAAGAAGTTTACGCATCAAAATTTATTCTTCGTTGCAACAGCATTGTGAACTGTCAAAATTAATAAACTGTAGCCTTCTACTGCGTGTACCAAGCGAACGAAGTCTTGTATGATATACAAATGCCTCAAATAAACAACAGTGTTGCCTTATCTTTGTTTACTGTAGGTGCATTATCGCGCAATGGTATTTTGTCACTTCATGGTGTCCATAAAGTCAATAAGCCTATAAGCTCACGAGTGATTACTATCACAGTTTCATAATCTTCTAACACATGTTATTTTTCCCGTGTTCATCGGGAAATTCTACACTGCTGACAGAGTGTCTTTTTTTTAGAAATAGGAAAACGAGGTAAGAGATTCAGTCCGAAATTTTTCTCTTGACTTGTATTGGAGTACATTAACATTTACGGTTACTCTCTTGACAGCACCAAACTGATTCCGGTCGCTTTACAATGTGGAAACTGTTAGTAAAATAATAGTCATATGTAGATATAAATATGTGTAATTACATCCTAATCCAGTGATAGAAGTAAAACGTGGCCGCTTCGATGAGATCGACTTTAAATGGTAAAAAATGATCATGTTTCTCATATTGCCAGATTATCGTAAAAAAAAACTCCTGTAGATAATGGATTTGATGAAAAAATGTCAGAAACAATATCCATTGCCCGTAACCTCTACAGGGCTGCGAGTGTGACATTGATGGTGCCAGAGTCATTTATGATACTCCGATAATATTGAACTGAGGGTGCTGACGCTTCTTAGTTTAGAATAATTATTGTCGCTAAAATCATTTATGATACTCCTATAATATTGAAGTGAAGGTACTGACGCTTCTTATTTTAGAATAATTATTGTCGTTAGAGTCATTTATGATACTCCTATAATATTGAACTGAGGCTGCTTACGCTTCTTATTTTAGAATAATTATTGTCGCTAGAGTCATTTATGATACTCCTATAATATTGAACTGAGGGTGCTGACGCTTCTTATTTTAGAATAACTATCGTCGCATTCATCTAATCAGCTTCACCATAATGATAAGCACTCCTGACCAAACAAGTTAGTCACCTGGTACTGACATGGTGTAGGACCTACAGGAGCACGAATAATGGCAACAATTTTGAGGGTATTGAGCTTACAAGCGTTCTAATGCACACCTGGTCGAGTTTGCACTCGCATCAACGATGTCGAAGCGCGGCCACTATACGTGGACAATCTTCCCGACGTCTAACTTGTCCCTCTAGGTGGACCAGCTCATTTTCTATTGGGTTCGTGTCTGGAGATTTAAATGGCCAATCTAAATGCCTGACATATTCTGAATGACCGTCATGCCAATAAATGACATCTCAGGCTAGCTGCACCCGGCAGTTGTCATCCGGAAATACATTTAAAGCAGCACGCTCTTCTTCACTCAAATATTCTGCAACTGGCAAAACTTGGTTATTTAGCTGCTCAATGTAGCCGTATTGGCTCATTCTGATGGAATACCTCAACTGAAGGATCTACTTCTTTGTAGTTAAAACAGTCCAGAACATGACAAATCTCTTCCTCCTCGTATCGTCCCTTGTGCATAGGCTTTGTTGAAGGCTTCAAGAGGCCTTCGATGCAACGCAATGGTGGGCATCATTGCTGTAGAAACAGAATCGTGATTCATCTAACCACATGACATTTCTCCACTTTCCAACCATTCAATTAATTCGCGTGGGTTTTGGCTCAGTTTAATCAAGTGGTCTTGTAAGGAGGAGTTAGCATCGGCCCTTTGCGAGCTACTCTGCTCTATATATCCTTTGCATGGAGTTCGCTATAAAAAGTTCGTTCAGAAACAGTAGGAGAAGGACCATGATCCACGTTTCGTAGTAGTTCCATCCTTGAAGCAAAGAAATTCCGTTTGACAATTCGAGACACAAGGCAGCGGTCCCTGTCGGTTAGAATTTTCTTCCAACCGCAATTTTGCGCTGAATTGTCGTGTGTACCGAATTGTTTCCATTGTTGTTAGACCCGAATAACACTGTCGAATGAAACACAATCAAATTCCGCTACTTTCTTCGCTGAGTGTCCTTTAGCCTGACCAAATGCAATAGCTCTTCTTTGCCATTACGGGATGTCTTGCTTGCGTCCCATCGTTGTGAAGCAACTAAAAAACATGACTATATCTTGACAGCTCTGAATTATGACTGATACCTATTCAGTACTAGCATATGACCTGAAAGCCGGTCACAGCTTTGAAAACCGATGGCTGAATGTAGTAAGTAACTGGAGCTCAAAAAACAATAGCTGATTTCTTGTCCGCGGAGAACCCAATTGTCCATAACATGAATTAGAATGTTATCATAATACGGTTTTTTGTCTAGAAAATATGCCACTGTTTTTTTTTCATTACTTTGAAGTCTTCGCCTCTTGCTTGGAGGTCCTTACATGTTAAACAAATGCAAAGTATTATTAGCTACATTTCATCATGCACAGGATCATTCCCGAATGGGCTTTAGTGTTAGAAATTGAGCAGAAAATTAATATTTTTCTGCGAAATTTCAATGAAAGCCCTTAACTGAAAGTTCATTTGCAAATTTTCTTACTCTGAAATTATATTTCTAGTCATTGATGCATTAATTTTCTTCCAGAAAAACTTTGTGCGTTACAAGGCCTTCAAGCGAGAACTGGAGGCACGCTACGCTGTGAAATCGAAGAAATTACGAGTCTAACTGTCGTTCAGTTCATCACGATACCTGCAGTCTTCGGTTATTTTGTTATTCAATTTAGTCCAGGTTGCACCACTCTGGGTAAGTTGGTGCCACTTTCTGGTCATTATATAGATGAGAACAGTTCACCGACGAACGGGTTTCTGGGTCAAACAGAAGTTGTCAACTAAATCAGGCCATGGAAGTACGATGCTGAAACTCTTCCCGATATATCAGTATTATACTCGTACATATGCTTCCCAGACTAAAAAATAGGTACGAATTATTTTTCTAGCTCAGGTGTATTGTTTTTCGAATTCCTTTTGAGGATGACAACTGCCAGTGCGTCGAGGGTCATTAATTGGCATGAGAGTCATTCAAGATATGTCAGGCATTTAGATAAATCACCAGACGTGAGCCCAATTGAAAGTTTGTGGGACCACCTTGAACGACAATACTGACGTCGAGAAGATCGTCCACGTACTGTGGCCGCACTTCGAAATGACTAGATGTAAGTATACTTTAAATCACCCGTTTATATAATAGGGTACTCGTAGACTCAATGCCGTTCAGAATTATTGCAGTATTCGTGTTCATGGAGGTCCTATACCATATTTGAAGCAGGGGACTAATGTTTTGTCCGAGGAGCTTGCTAGAGTTCGATTGTATCACGGTGTACAGAGAAGTTAGGATCGCAGACACAGGAAAGCGTTTCATTTGAGAAGGTGTTCAGGGTTTTTCAATTGGTTGTTCTAGTCGGGTAAATAGGTTCTCGTATGTCTCTATATCTTTACTGAATCTGGGAAATCTTGGTTTCGTGTCAATTTTAAGCTTATGATTCATTGTGATTGAATCTAGTCCTCGCGCACAGCTAAAGTTGACGATTTTAAAGTTTGTTTTTTTGGTGTTTTAGTTTAAGTGTGCAAAAAATATACTTCATTTTTCATCCATCCACGAAAATGAAATAAATTTTAATAAAGCGTGCTAGAAATACATGTGGATACGTGAACGATAACTTCATCTATCATTATTGAGTCGATAAAGCCATGACTCGTACCTGATTTCGCCTTCTCTTACCTTAGACTCAATTGCTGACGCGTTGTGATATTGGGTTACGTGGGTCGGCACGACTCTTCGAAGGCTCCTCTCATGAGGGTCATAGTTACATGCATGCTAAGTTACTTGAGAATAAAGCCAAAACTACATGCATCTGTGTATAAGGAGTGCCTTACTTACCTATTGCTTCCAATTCTCTCATTGTTGATATATGCGTTTTTGCTGAAATATTTTTTCATACAATTCTGATATGAAAGCTACACAAGAAAGCCTAGCGAGACTTATAACGGGTTGTTTGAAGTTATACGTATGACCAATTGAGCTTTTACAGTATGAACTCCATTTGGATGAGGAAATAAATGTATTTAGTATAATTTGTATAATTTTTTGCCTATATGTACCTGGAAATTTACAGCTGTATGCATGCTGTTAAAGCCGTAGCTGCATTGCATGCATTCACCATTCACGCGAGTTCCCAAACACAAAATTATGATAACTAATCATTTATGCCTCTCTCAGAGTGCTTGGTTGAAAAATAGCAGTATGGGAAGCTAACATTTGAGTAAATATTGACAATGATAAAGAAAACTTGACTCTAATGTAGATCAGCATAACGAGGTTGATTGATTCTTCATAACCAAAAAGAACTTTTTATCCATCGTTATCTTTGTGTAAAAAAATACTTCTTGATCTCGTCACCGATTGGTACAGCACTTTTTCAATTGCACGTTCATTTCTTTTCCTTATTCCATTGATTTTCAAAAAAAAATTGGATGGAGAGATAAATCAAATGCTGCCCTAATTTGTACCATCATTCTCATTTGTACGTGTAAATCAGACACAGTTTCGCATTTGAACTTTATTGAACAAATCTAAGCATACTTCTACTGGAGTCTAACAAGCAGATTTCAAACGCGTTGTAGAATGAGCAGTTACTCGTTTAAACTTTTACTACCTATTTGAATGAAGGTTTTGTGTCTCGAGTGATAATTCTTCGATTAAGTTATTTAAATTCCGACGTACCGTATCTTCAAAGCACTTTTTATTTGAAAAATATTGACGGCTGAACAACAAGAAGACCGGTAAAATGCCCAACGTTTGCTTACACTAAGCACAACTTAAATCATAGATACTTAAATTCTTACAAATAGACAAGAGCTTTGTCGAAACATATGCCCACGAGTCAAAAAATGTTAGCGAGCACCAGATAATTGACGGCTTTGCAACATTTCACGGAGATTAGAAGTAGAGATCAGGGGTTCAGGGAAAGCGTCTTTCTGTTAACGTCGTTGGTTCTTCGAGGCATGGCGGCACAAAATTGCGGCCCCAATGTGTCCCCTGTGTACGACTCAAATCTGTCCACTGTGTACGACCCCAATGTGTTCACTGTGTACGACCCCAATGTGTCCACTAAGTTCGACCCCAATCTGTCTACTGTGTACGACTCCATTGTGTCCACTGTGTACGACTCCAATGTGTCCCCTGTGTACGACTCCAATCTGTCTACTGTGTACAACTCCAATCTGTCTACTGTGTACGACCCCAATGTGTCCACTGTGTACGACNCGACCCCATTCTGTCCACTGTGTACGACCCCAATGTGTCCACGTTCCTGTAACTAGGATACCAATGCAGAAGTAGGACAATTAGCGCAAGACAATATCCGAGAAAATTATCAAGCACACTTGACAGCAATTGAGGTCTATCAAAGACAAAAAAAAAATTAAAATATAATCGAGATATGAAAAATAAGGTCCGACCAGCTCCAGAGCATAAGTAACACCTGTATTAATGTGAGTTGTGTTCCAAAAAACTTTTATCCACAGTTTTGATACTGCTGACAACAAAGCAAACAAACAAGGAAATGTTCCTACATAAATACAAGAAAATTCTCAATGGAAAACATTTTTTGCATCCTTAGACCCTAACTTTGCACGGGGCATAGTTTAATCCATTCATTTGAAAATGAAATTCGTTCCTTATGATTATCTAGCATTCAACGATTATAAGTTTTCTCGATGATTTACACGAAACTGATGAAGATAGTTTCTCTGGCACCAGCGCTCTGCAAGTGTATTTAATCTGTAAAATTTATTTGCCTAATCTCGGCTGGAATGTTTGAATATTAGCTCATTGAACTAGATTTTTCTCAAGCGTAACTTCTCGGGAATACGCAACTGTAAAAATTTATTACTGAGCTACACTTACAGCCATAAAAAGTATTTCTCATCAATGTAAGGAAACCATCCTTACATTATTCACATTTATGCAAATTAAAAGAACCGTAAGCTAAATTGAACAGAATAGCTGGAAACATGAGATCATTTGATATTAGCGTCATGACACTCACATGAGTGCAGGTCTTGAGTCCAGCTCACCTTGAGCCAATAAGGAGCTCATCTTACCTGCACAGACAGCACAGTCGGTACAGTAGAGTGTTCGAAATGTTTCCTCACTACTTGAGAGGTGCGAGAAGAATTGTTCGTACTCTTTGACTGCCTGTGTCTCATACCTGCGAATCCCACTTGAGGGGGGACGTCAAACTAGGGGGAAACTGGCCTTTCTTATAAATCCATTGTTTCTATTATTTTATTTGACGTACTGCCTACAATTTTACTCACTGCATCTACAAAAAGAATGAGAGTCAAACAAAGAGCGAGTACATTTTTTCGAGACACCCTGCACTTGAAAGTCAAAAGTCGAAAGCTTATACTTTCCAGAGATATGAGCTTCAGTCACGTTTCTGAGTTACATGCTGGAAAACTGCTAGCTAATATCACTTCTTAAGCTGTTCCATGTCGTGGGTGAAATTAATGTGTTCATTTATACAGAGGTACGAAACATTCGGAACGTACTTTGATTTCCATGAAATCGATTTGATACGTGTTACATAGCGGATGATGGCATAGAGATAATAAAATCTCGATGATTACATCTCAGCAATACCCAAAACGGTCATCTTCGTCAAAATAACGAAACTAGTTTAAAGGTATAGGCCAATGATTTACGTACTCTTTTTAAAAATATTATGGGTTGAAAACTGCCAGGGACCAAAAAATGTAGTGGTTTCGTGATACGAGTACATCTATGCCTCAAACTGTGTATTCGATGGAATGTATTTGATGAACGGTGTTAAATACACACCGGCGGCTTGAAGACCTGGCATTTTCTGACTCAAAAGAAATTGTTTCGAGCTCACCGTATCTTGCTAAACTCCAACTAGCTCTCTCTCGTTTGCTTGGTCATGCGATTGAGTTGGCTTTAACAACCGTGTTGATACCCTCATCAGCATTGCTAATATCAAATCCAAAGTTCTCTAACCTTTTGTTTGCACAAAGAGCGATTTCTGGTGACTCTAAATCGTTGTTAGTATTGGTACGATATCAAACTTAGCGTTAATAAAACTTTTTTTCACCTGCAGACCTTTATAAAAAATGACTATATTATTTTTCATACGAGTATCTATGAATCTATATTTGTGTAGGTAAATAGCATACGAGGTATAAAGAGTCGCATCATTTTTAGAGTTTACGTGATTCGGTGAAATCTTTACCGCCGAGAGAAGGAACTAATTTTCAGAACGTAATTCAGATACTGTCCGCATTAATAAGTGGTTGAAGAACAATGTTCGTCACCGGAATCGCCTCCCACTTCATGTTTACGTTCATTTATTATCCTCTTTAAGACAAATTCAAAGTGTTTCCTTGAAAACTGTGGCCGAACCGCATTCAATTCCACATGTAACTTGCAATCAGTCCTGAGCTGGTCAAGTGAGGCATTAAGTACCTTTATTAATTCCAACACGTTTCAGCGTTGGGTTTTCAACGCCTTACAACTATTGACGCATGAGGGATGTGAGAAATGTGAGGTTTAAGCTTCCTTTTCCAAGGGAAGCACTCCGTGTTTACGTGAAAATCAGTGCCTGAGCCGGGAGTAGAACCCTTACTTTCCCACTGTCTTTCAGAGCCAATGTTCTTACGCCATACAAGATCTTGCATGACTACCAGATTATTTTTTGGCGGGCATAGCTGCTCGAAGAAATTAAGAGTATACTTTCGTACTATTCCTGTTTTATCCATGTTACTTTTAAAAAAGTGTCATGTACGCATCAGGGTCGGGATGGTCAACATCAACCCTATTGTTCGTAGAGGTTCCTGGGATGCGGATGCCCACAACTTCTTGAACGTCGAAGGGACACGGGTACATCTCAGCGCACGTTTCGGGCAGTCCTCCGTAAACCTTCCCTTGAGCTGAGTGGAAAGTGTTGTTATTCGAGCTCCTGCAAGAAAAATTCATTTTAGGTAAAAATTTCGGGACGATCGGTGTAATGTTTTGTCTCTATTCATACAGACAGATCCAACTCAATCAACAATTGAGCACACAACTAAACCCTTTTGAAAATATAACACAATAGCAAGAAAGGAACAGCTTTAAAGATCAAATATGTTCATGATAATTCAAGCTAATTCGTAGCGAAAGCAATTTCCCCTACAGGGCCCCATATTTTGTAAGTGGAACATTGACCAGGAAAAACCTTCGTGTACTGTAAGTGTGATATTGCTGATTGCGTGGTGTGAACTGACAGTGCAGGTCACAGAAATGTGAGTCACCGATCGCAAATGACGAATTGAAAATATATATGTTTCAATTTCAATAGGAAGTACTTGTTGGCAGAGCTAAATATTCAAGTTTGGATACAATTGGGGTGAGAATAAGGTGCTACTGAAACTGAGTACTGTATCACGATGCCAATAAAAATATCTTTTGTTCCGAAATAAGTCATAAAAAAGCATATAACACTCGGTTTTCAATTAGTAAGATCTCAGTCTTAAAGTTAAAATGTTGAAGTTGTTGTGAAACTTCTGATTGTGATCAGTAAGACTACAACCTTAAAATTGCGGATGAAAGCAGCAGTTGAGACTTCGAAATGTGATTCTAAAATCTGTTCTAAGCACGAGAAGTTAAATATTCCCCCAAAAAAATTCTGTGATCTTTATGCATAAGGAGTAAATGTGTGAGCTATCTGCAGTAGAATCGTTTGCGAAGCAATGCTAACACTTGGGAGCAAAAACGTTAAGAGTGGTAATTTATTTTTTCACGATCCAAAAATTGTAGTTACTATAAATTGAAAATAATAAAAAAACGGATATTTCTTTCTTTCCTTTGGTGATCACACCACTCCACAATTTTTCGTTCCGACATCTGCTACGAACGGCACAACACAACTTAAGAACTAACTCTTTTATTTTAAATGGCGATTAAAATTTTCTAAAACGTGGAAATACCCCTCGGATCGTAATTTAGAAAAACACTTCCTGTATGGAAATTTCGTATGAAGCACTGAAATCTGTGTTCTAGCTATCTGGTACCCTATATCCTCGACAGTCCCGCGAGGTTTCTTATTTGTACATAGGCCTGTATTCGTGGCAGAGATCCAATGAGCATCGTTTTAAAAGCTCAGCTTCATCTATCCCTTTCTTATTCAAAGAAGCAATTCAAAGATGACAAGAATGAATATCAAGAAAGAAAGCATCTATTTTAATTGAAAATCTTGTATGAAACTGATAAACAATTTAAGACCACGACCACAGCCTTGCATAGTTTCCCTAAAACCCTTTAAAGGCCAAAAATATTTTTAAGCTGAGGTGGCATTTAGCTTTGTGCGAAAATATTGCTGCAGCCTTATGTATACGCGCAATAAGGGCGGGAATTTTTTATTCGGAATTTTTTTCCTGAATTTTTTCCGGAATTTTTTTATGATTTTTGTGTTGTTTATTTTATTTTATTTCATTTTATATTTTTACTTCATTTTAATTTATTAATAATATTATTAATTGAAAACCAGTACCATCCTCATGAAACAGGGCCATATGGTTCCTTTGGCCATGCCGAAGAAATTTTAATTCAACAATTTAAACATTATTTTATTAACACATGAGAAATGCTCTTGGTTTAAGAATTATACTCTCTTGATGCTTCATGTTATACCCACTTTCGAAAAATTTCAAAATATCTGTACAACAAACTTCTGTAACGAAGAAATCTAGCTATATTACGAACTCATTTGTTATTGGAAAGCTTCGTTGCTGCCCATTCTTCTAATGTTACACTTTTTCATGTTTTCAAAGTTCAGCCAACTCTTAGCAATACAAATCCTGAAAGCTGTTTGAACAATGCGCTTTTTTTAAAGTCATCCTAGATAGATATCTATGATTAAAACACGTAACCATTAGAGTAGTGCTGGGGTCTTACCTAAGCCACTTTGCAATCATGGCCTCGATGAAGTAGTCGTGGTCCCGGTTAGCCCAGTGGTCGACCTCACACACGAACTGGAGGGGGCAGTCCCACATGATGGAGTTCAACGCTCCTTCCTGCTCAGCAAAGGGCTTCTTAGCGCACAATATGAGCCACTTAAATTATACACCTTACAGTCAAAATTGGAACAAAGAAATACGCATAGCGAAGTATGTTATAAATCATGAAATAAAATTTTCGAGTAAATACGTTGCATACAACATCATCATTCTAATCATAAACAGGTAAAGTTTTTTAGGTTGATTTTAATAATTTCAAATAGTCATTCATGTTAGTATAAGGTAAAAAAGTTTTAAAAATTTAAACGAAACTCATTGTAATGCTTAGCAGAGTAAAAAAGGCAGAACGAGGAAGAAGCTTCAGCTGCTGAAATGAGTGCACCCAAAAAAAAAATCTTCCCGAGTATATGATGCTTCAGAGGGCACTAGCTGGATGAAACATTACTGACCGTCTTTTCTTACTTCGAAGATAGGATCCCAGACAGAAACAAGTACCTAAGTGATCACTGCACAAACCAATAAAGAAAACATTTAAAGGACTTTATCTTGTCTTCTGTATTATCAAGATGGTATGACTACGCTTTAATAGTTGTTTTAATAGTTTTATCAGTGGATTAGGATCAAATTTCAGTCAACTTTCTACTTATGGCTCATATAAAAACATCAAAACGTGATGTAAAAATTTTGTATTAAGAGCTAAATAAAAGCAAAGGAAATGTCTCACACCTAATGCAGCCTACCAGGTTTGAAAAAGTTAAGTTCTATTACCAATAATTTTTGCAATACATTACGATAAAGCCTAAAGATTCAGTAAATAGATTGATAGCCTGACAACAAGATAACTTTACATCACTCAGCTTAGGTGAAATACCTATCGCCAGTTCAATGATATCTAACTGATACGAACATGGCAACCCCAAAGAAAGCCGTGACTATTTCCACATTGCTTTAGAATCTTTTAGCCCTGCAATTTAGTGCAATGTGCGAGTCCCAAAAAAATTTGGAAAATCTTCTTCAGGACGTGTTAGACAAAAGACCACGACGTAGACACTCTTTTTTGAGATTTTTGAAAATTGCCCACCGGTGACTTACTTAACGCGTACAAAGGATGAAAACAAGCAAAGATTTGAATTTGAAAAAATTATTCAGCACCAAAAAACTTTAGAGTGGAAAATTTCAAATACAAATTAACACCAAATGGTCTTAGTCCTGTGTCCCATTAGTATAATTATTATTATCATTAGTTAGTTCAAAGCTCCTTGGTCACATAGAATGCAATCTCGAGATAGCGGAATTAAGGGACCGTTTAGTGTGAACTAAAGTAAACGGTAAATCTATACACAAAGTGTGTTCCCATACAAGATCCCCTGCAAGTATAAACAGCAAGTTAAGAAGGAAGAGGAAGAAAAGATAAAAAGAACATAAGCGAAGCAGGCATGAAAAAGGAAAAAAGCAAAGTGGGCACGAAAAATAGAAGACCCGAAGGCCTAGCTAGACCTGAGGTCACCTAACATTGTTCCCTGGGTATGCCAGTCTCCATAGCATCCTGCATGCATCCAATTATCTGTTCGAAGATGAACTTTCATTTAAAACTGTACAGCATTCCGAAATTATTATGAATCACAATGTTGCTTAAAGTCACATAAAAATTTCATTTGTCGTACTTCAGCTTCCAATTGTTTTCACTTGATCACAGGTAAATTCCCATCAATTGAATAATCTGCCTTATCGTAACGACAGCTTCGCACCCCAACTTTATGGGGATGATCTGGCAACAGAACTTTGTATTCTTTCTCTCATTTTATCGATATATCACAGAAATTATTGAGCGTTAATGCACACGCCATATATCGCCATTATATATTAGTCTGGAATCAAGTTAGGGTCATGGAAGCAAAGTTTTATTATATATATATATACAGCATGTAGTATTAATACAATCAATTGTATAGGAAAGATATAAGCTCAGGTAGCTTAATTCAATATCTGTTGTGGGTAACGATCTGTAAATTTGAACTCGCACAAAGTAATTGAAGGGCTTTTACCTTTGTCGGCTTATGATCGAACTCTCGATAATAACTATCCAAGGACCGCGCCGTGCCGGCCGGCTCCCCAGCTCCTCCATCCGTCACAAGATCGCCGTTTATTACCGTAGCGGACGATGGATCCCATATTCCTCCAAGATCAATTTCGAGGGGCAAAACCCCCACAGCATAAAGTAGCGTAAACTTCAGAAATATGAGCATTAGTAAAATGTACTGCGGCATGGACAGTTCGCCGATCTCGATACCGTTCGTATTGGTGGGGGTAGCTTCGATTTCCTCGGTCAGGCCTTCCACTTGCAGCACCAACCCCGCGTAAGCGAGCAGCGCTGCAAGCAGCAGCCCAAGACGTTCTTTTTCTTTCGGAAGCCACATTTTGAAAGAGTCAAATTTCAGTCCTAGTTATACTTATTGCACAAGCACAGTATTACGAATCATGCACCATTAAACAATTAATTTGAACTAAAAATTCGATTCATCACTTTCAATTCAAAATAATTTCTTCATTTGAAAACAAACTTCTTGTTAAATCTTTTCGACACACACCATAATACCTTTATTCGTCAGCTCATTAAGCTGATTATTGAGCGAAAGCCCGCACACTTTTTTATTAAAGTATGAAGCACTACCACCACAGTGAGCTCATTACGATCCGTACATCGAAGATATAGGGGCCCAATTATTCCAGCAGACACATCAGAAGAGCGAACGGCAGATTAGCGATACGAGAGCGTCTTCACGCACGTTCGCACTTAAAGAGTGCCAAAAGCTAGACTGTTCGGTGCTAGGGCGCTGGCTGACCTACTAATGAACCCAGAACCAGCCTGGACAACCCGCAAGCAGCCCAGACACTCTCCACCATCGCGGTCCAAGGTACCGTTTACTTCGCGACGTAACGGAGAAGTCGGAACAGGGCTTCCTAAATTAATTTTGGCCGCAGCCTACCTCACGACGCAAATGACCTATCGCTTTTAATTATCTTATCTTTTGTTCTGAAGCATTAGAAGGGAGAGATGCAGTACTCAAAGTGCAGCCTCAAGATTTTTATGGATGTAGTGGAGATTTCAATTTGGCAACACTTGAGATGTGAAAACCTGAAATCTCTGTAGTTTCTCCAAGAACTTTGAATTGTTCATTTTAGTTTAAGGCAATGTCACATTCGATATAGAATTAAATCATTCAAATTTAGGGATTTAGGTATACGAGGAGGATAGCGATAAAGAAATTAACATTTTTAGAGAACAATTTGTAACTTAGGAATTAATAATCTAATAATTCAGGGATACACGAACATATTTCTATGTTTTTAAAATAATATGTTCACTGCTGAACAAGACATTGCCAACACATTCTAAGTCTTGGCCAGAATGCTACATGTAGCACATTAAACCTCATATATATTCTAACCTTGTCTGCAGTAAATCTTCTTGAGTCATTTTAAATCAGTATTAAATGTGCACACTTACGTTGATGTTTTCGGACGCACTTTACCCATGGCACCGTTCAATAGCTCTACAAACTTACAATAATTTTTAAAAGTATGTATGAACACGCTTAAACATTGTGAACCATACATTTATCATAGTTTGATACTTCAGGAGCCCGTAATGATTATGGAACAAAGCGTGAACAGTTTCCCAGTGCAACTCTTCTAATTTACGGTTTTATCAAATAACTCTTTTAGGCCAATCTTTTCTGAAGTTAGCTGTGCTCTGCAATTAATTGAGCATCCTCTCTCTCCCTTTGTTCCGCGTACATCTTCCGTGTACACTTTGCCTTCAACATTTAATTATTTTTGGTCGTTCGTGTTCTTCTCGCACAAGCGCCGCCGAAGTTGTTTGACGTCGTCGCGGTGAGCGAGCGAGTTTGACATCGAGTGATTTGAAGTGCGCTTTTTAATTGTGCAGCAGCGCGATTTCAATCCTAGAAGTAAGTGATGATACTTATATTCTAGAATCATGGGATAAAGTATAATTTTATTTTAATGCTATGAAGTAATATTTTAAGTAAAAACTAGTTTTCCATATTGTTAAGGTTTGGCTAACAACCTACTCCGCACTTCTTCGAGCGCATTCAACGAACGTTGCTTACATGACATTCGCTCGCATGTGTCTACGTCCGGATTACATCACCGGATTCTATTATTCTTTGTGTCTAACGAGTAAGAGAAATTTAGCACCTGATAAATTCTTAGAATAGGGTTTCTATGATAACCTGTTTCTTTGAGAGTTATCTATTTCTTTTATACTTCCCTCAGGAACTCAGAAGTACAGATACTTAACAGTAATTAAAATGGAGAAGTGCAAGACCATTAGACTTCACTTCTACGCTTGTAATTTGCTGGCTTTTCACAGACTGAAGTATTTTTCCGTCTTACCGTGCAAAAATATCTCGAGAAGTGCAAATAAAATTGTAATGAACTTTTATTCTCTTCCTGCAATCAGAATTATACCCACAATCTCGCTAGACAGGAAGTAAACCCTTGATGTTTCTCAGATACGTGTCTTTTTTGCGTACTGGGGAGTTGCCTGTTTTGCAGCCATTGTGCTTTTATTAGGAATAAAATTATTTTCGAAAGTCGAAAAATGGGTCGCAACTTTGAAAACGTTTCAGTGACGATTAACGATTTCTTCTTTTTGTGAATTTGTAGAACTAATCCATAGATCTCATTTCAGTCCAAGTCTTGAGGGCTTCAAAGTTGTCCATGAAATTTACGAAGTAATATGAAGAAATGCAGAAATGTATGCACAGATATTATCCAACCTTGAGCTTTCCATTTCCTGTTGTTAGATTTAAAAATATAGAATTTGTGTCATTATGAACTGCACAATTTAATAAGAATCCTTATATACAGTATTTACAACTTTTTTGCGTTTGTATTCAGTAGCGTTTCACACTTAGGCGTGTTATTGAATTCCGCTCTTGTTGAAATCATAAGAGGTTGACCGCAACAATTCCGCTCTTGTTGAAACCATAAGAGGTTGACCTTAATAATTCCACTCTTGTTAAAATCATAAGAGGTTGACCGCAACAGTATTCAAAAAACGGATCCTGGAAATCAAACGTCAAATTTCAGGTTTACGGAGAGAAAGCTACTACAAGGATCGATGTTTCAAACCCTGGAAAGTTAAAAGAGCCTTCATTAATTTTAACAGGTTTTGCCGTTGGATTTTCAATGCCCTACAACTATTGGTGTGGTGAGGGATGTGAGGAATGTGGGGTTTAAGCTTCCTTTTCCAAGGACAGCACTCCCTGGTTACGTGAAATTCTATGTCTGAGCCGTGATTCGAACCCTAACGTCCCAGCTGCGAGGCTATCACGCTAACGAGTTCGCCATGGAGCCTCTCTACAATAGAATATAACTAGTAGTTAAAATCACCTTATCACTTAATTCAAATTTCTCAAGTTAATACCAGTGCCAGAGCTTCTCGTTTTCTACGCCAGTAGTATGGAGAAAGAGGGACTTCTACAGGCAGCAGTCCCACAGCCCACACCACCAGTAAGACCGTTCCGACGGATATTAGCATCAAATACTCGAAGTAATCCAGTTGACCCAGGTCCAAGTAATCTGCAACCACAAAAATAGATATTTTTGGAAAAAATTTCACACATTTCACCTAAAAACAATTACACTGGTTTACAATTTTTTTTTTGTTTGGGGCAAGGATGTGAATAGGCTTTTTTTACTAATTTGAGTGT
>VOMN01076681.1:0-17059 GCA_014899125.1 Orchestia grillus | reverse complement strand
GTGTTTGTAATTTTTCCATAAAAATGACTAGGATTATTCATTTTTTGATAGGGAACTTATATGTCTGAATTGTGCTCTTAATTATCCCGTAATATGCATTATTTGAACTAGGACCTATATTTTTTCTTAGGATTTAAAGTTTAGGTTTGCAACAAATAAGTAGCAAACTGCTGCTGAACGGTTCTGTCAGTTCTAATCATTTTAACTGAATTTTTAATTTTCACTTCATTAAACACTGGTAGAGAAAATCAGATCAGATGAAAAAAAAACAGTACAGCCTCTAGTATTGGCAGTTGGGATATGCAATGTACAAAGCCCTTCTCCATTGCATACTCTACTCGCCTCACCATTCACACACTGATCGCCTTTCCCTCATTCCATATTTTCTCTGTAGATTTCTTTTTCCATTCTATGCTGAAATCGCTTCTCTCTCCACAAAAAGCAGCACATTGCCTTGTCTTCTTGAATTGCTTAGTTTATATCTCTCCCTCTCCTAATAATTGTACCAACGCTTCGACCTTCTTTACGCACCGCTCAAGCGCTGCTGCGACATAAGACTCGCTAATTCGGCAGTTGATATTTGCGGCTGAAAACCTATTTGGGGCTCTAAATTCTTTCGGAAGAAATTAGAAAATAGTTATACTTTTCTATACTTTTTGTACTTTTTTGTTATTTTTTTGCCCCATTACCCATCGGAAGAAATTAGAAAATAGTTTTACTTTTCTATACTCTTGGTACTTTTTTATCCCATTACACATCATTATTCTTGGGTCGTTTATCTTAGCGTATAAATCTGAATAATTAAGATGATACACTAATGTGTCCGCGAACTGCGATTTGCATAATTAACGTTGGCTTAAGCATTTACGTACTGAATTAATTTGTTGCAATAACTAACGTATTTTTGTTCGGTGTTTGCTTGTGTGGGTGAATGTTTGGATGAAAAATAACGAATAGATTAAATTTAACAGGTGTTTTACGCATCACATTCGATACCAGATGTTGAACGGCGAATTGAAAGCATGTAGCGATACTAACGTAAAGGTTTTAAGTTTTACGTAAAATTTTATGGTAACCATGTAATGTATGTTAGCATTGATCCTAATTTGTGTACCGCCGAATTAGGCAATTTGCTATGAAATATTATTTTTAATTAACATTTTGTTGAGCAAAACATTTTATAAAATAGTCGCCAAGCGAAAGAGAAACCTTGAACTCTCTCAATGACACAGAGGGGGAAACATACTTACTTTCTGGCTAATTTTAGAATGGAAAAGACACGCATACAACTACTTGCATAATTTTGTTGTAATCAAGCCACTAGAGAATAAATAAATTGGAAATTACACCTTTTTTTCTGTTGTATGATGACAAAAATAGAATTGACATAAAAACGTTACAAAAGTAGGAAAACCCTGGTTTTGATACCACAATAATAAAGATGTGTGAGGTTGCGCGGTTTTTGGAATTAGAGTACATATCCATCTCATCTATAAGCCCTCAAGGCAGCACTTCAATAGTTTAAAAAATTTCTTAACCCCGAAAACACGCATCATTAAATCACTACAATGACATGGATTTACACTCACTGCGACGAAGTCACTAGTTAAGCAAACCAGCATCTTGAATTTTGTGGAGATCACACACAGAAAGACAATTAAATTAGTTTTCCCTTTTCATTTTGTTTCGTACTTCTCGCATGCAACGATGGCGTTCCTGACGCGGTCGCTGCGACTATTTAGGTTTGTACGAGTGCGCTATTCATTAATCGTCCAAGGCTGGCGTCCTGAAGGGTGGCTCCTGCTGATTTGTTCTGCGCGACGCAGCTGATGTGGTTCTGAAAGGTTAATTCCTGACAGAGTATGAAGTGTATCTTGCTAATTCGTCTTCGTTGTTGGTGTAAGGGGACTGTGGTTGTATTTGAGTGTCTCTATTTTTGTTGTACCAATTTTTGTAACGATGGCGAGCTTGAAGTGCGTACCGTTCCTCGCCATTCGGTTGCCAAAAAAAACGTTGAGTCCTTTTTAACAAAGTTACTTGCAGAGCCCGCGAGGGAAGGTCTGCCAGTTGAGAACCTCGTCTCTCAGTTCTTGTGAGAGAACTTTCCAAACTCATCTCAAAACTCACCTGTTGATTCTCTACCTACACTTATACCACACACTTTTAATTGCCACGCCTTTTTCTGTCACTGGTACGAATTTTCGAGATGTTTCCCCGGACCTGATTTTTGGTTTCTAATAATCCTGATGACTGAAAACTGTGTTTGTAATTATTTTATAGACCGTCCTCTCTTTTGCTCCTAAAGATCTGCAAAGCCCTCTCTTTAGCCCCCAACACCGCATTTCATTGAACTTCGTAACTCAGTTACATAAAGCTGGTCTGGTGTTGGTACGCCTTCTACAATTTGGCTCTCGACTGGCTGCTCTATAGTATCGTAATTTCCTTTCGTGTGTTCTGTTGCAGGGTCCTTCCTCGGAAAATATTCATTTTTTACTCGAGTATTCTTTTCCTACGTACATATATATGTTTTCCTTTTATGTACCATGTATTTGATGATCTTTTCATTTCATTACAGCCTGTTAACTTAACATTGCAATAATTCGAAAGTCAAATTTACGTGTGACCTATGAGTCACTCCAGGGCGAACAAGGTTGATACATACGATGGTGCTTACCCTACTGCCACTAGCTAAACTTTGGTTTATGAGACGGTTGATTTGTACTTTCGAGTGTTTCTTTTACAAAAATACATTTCTATACTAAACACGGGATAGTTTGGATTTAATACCCTGTCCAAATTTAATGCCTGCCTTCTTGTGGTTACTGAGAGCCTACTGTCGAAAAAGGTGTTTCGAATCATAAGGTCCGTTTCGTTATTAGTAACAAGGGTACCACCAGCAGTACGGAGTACCACCTCATGAAAAATAATAATTGAGCGAATTTTATGTACAGTTTGCTGGACATTATTTACCTGATATAACAAGGTAAATGTATGCAATCACTCGAAAAACTTCAATTGTTCAACAAGTTTTTATACCGTGTTGGTGTAACTGAGGGTCTTTGTATACATTTGAAAAAATATGAGTGTTTCTTTTCGCCAGACGCAATTTTTTTAATTATGATAAATATACTTAGGATTCAAAATAAATCGATGCACCAAAGAGGTGCTGCTACTTCGAAGGTATTGAGGTCATTGTGTGTCATTGTAAATTTTCATTCAAAATGAATTTATCGGTAATCATCGATGAAAAATATTTTTCTCATCGAAATCGCACAAAATTACAGCAGATTTGATGGGTCTAAAAATTTTTTCGAACTTTCGAAACGGAGCCGCATTTAAGACAAAGAATTTAGTAAAGTATTTGACTTTAAGATGGAAACACAAGATCTACTCGCGGTGGGCAACATCTTCCGGATTTTGATGGTAGCAATTTTTTAGGAAATAGAGTTATAACCATTTCATTTCACTGATCTTGATTTCATTTCGCTCACGCATTTTTCTCACGGTCACAGAAAACCACGTCGCAAATGATCCTTTGAATTCGACCAAAAAGTATTTTAAAAGTATTTTAAATATTCAAACATGGATATGTACACGTTTTGAATTTCCGTCCCGAACTGCTACATCGATAACGATGGGCATATAAATCAGTGCATGAACAAGACTGATGCTTCCGTAGTGAACTTTACAAGAAGCCTGATGATCATACGAGAGGAAGAATATTTTCACGGTATTCATACACTCGGTCCTTGTCATAAAACGCTGGAAGTCAAAAACTGACACGCCCAAAATTGGCAGAGCTCGAATCTTGGCTTGATTTAGCAGCCACCTTGCGCGTCTTCTTAACTGTTTTACCTTGCAATGTTAACGACTAAATTATAAGAACAGCGCGGTAACCTCGCCTCCAGTGTTTCCGTGAAGGCTTCTCATCGCAGGAAACTGAAAGACTCCGTTCTTTTTTACCCTGTTCTTCGTTCCTCTTCCTTTCCTCTTCATTTCCTTGTTCTTCGCTCCTCTTCATTTCCCTGTTCTTCGCTCCCTTTCATTTCACGGTTGCTACACACGCCCAATGCACGGCGCGTGGTCGCACACTGCGTGAAGTTATGAAAGTGTTTTGGAGCGCAGTTAATAGAACTTTATTTTCGTTGCTACCGAATAGTCCTGTGCATCCTCTAAGAAACGTCATTCATCCCTTTTCATTATCTTTTTTTAACGGACTACATCGAAACAATATGGTTATATGATACATCTTGGGATGTTCAATGCACAATAAAATACACAGATTTGTGTTTGCCTACTATATGCTCGGCAGATTTGCTCATTTAGGACAGATAAAACGAACTGAAAGAAATTTACAGCGCATCAAGAATGTGATGCGCCTGGATAATGACATAACTGTGTGAA
Source organism: Orchestia grillus (assembly GCA_014899125.1). NCBI lineage: Eukaryota > Metazoa > Arthropoda > Malacostraca > Amphipoda > Talitridae > Orchestia > Orchestia grillus. Next base: position 12,655 of record VOMN01076681.1, on the reverse strand, counting down.
CGTATTAGAGAAAACGCATTTTCCGGAAATTAGAATTTTTCCCACACCAAAGCACTTCGATAAACATAGCTAACAAATTTGGTGTAATGAATGTGTAACGTACAAATGCATGTTACACATAAGAATAAATTCTGTATTTAGAGAGGACAAAGGGGCAATGGACGGGAGGAAGCACAGCTAAGATAAGGTCGGAAACGCAATGAGAAACTTCCCACCATTCCAGTAATTTCATCATCGGCTGAATGTTGCGAGACATCGATATTTATCATGTATTGTTCGGTACGTCGGGAAACTGTCTTAGGATGTGATGAATAGAATTTTAAAAAGAGTGTAACAGACGAGAAACAATACTTAAAATAGAAAGAATGAAGCAGATAGGCTAGTGCAACAGAAGAGTATTTGGAGATAGACTGTTGTTCACTTTATATCAGAGTTCGACGAAATTAATGGAGGAAATGTAAACTCGTATGCTAATCAAAATAATTTCTTTGAATTATTACATTTGACGGCATTATTTGGAGAGTATAGTCACTCTCCTTTTCTAATGCGCCGCCCTGCCTGAGTAAAAAAGTAGGTTTCAACAGGAATCTGCTTGTTTCATTGTGTTCTAAAAGATATTTAGACGGAATGAGCTCGGTAGCAATGGATTTATCATCCAATTCATACAATTGCGAGTGGAAACTTCTGATGCGAACACATTTTTGTTGTCTTCATTGTTCGCTTGCGTTGACCGTCGAAACACCGAGTTTACATTTTTAGTAATTTCACAACGGCCTTCTGCTGCTTCGTACACCTATGATTCGAATTACACAATAATTTATCGATGTACTTGGCGAGCATCAGGTCATTATATTTCTAAAATATCGAGTCTACATAAATAATTTACTGAAATAGTCCTTACCAATATTTATGCTTTTATTTCTATCGTTATATCTCATGCGTGTTTTCCATCATCACCAGCAGTCGAATGCATGTCTTTTGCTACTCTCTGAGTGAGGGGCAAAAAACCTGTTGTATATCAAGGCTTTATTTTATTTTTTCTAAATTTTCTCTTTGGAACTGTAAACTCCATGCAAGAGAAAATGGCCAGGGCATTTGATCTGACATTTTTTACTTAACAATTCCCCAGTTATACCTGTGCTACGAGTTCTGATGATAATCGATTTCACTTATCTATAACTACGAGCTGTTCAGTTATTTTTCACCAAAGCTATCGCTGCTAACTTTTTAGATATTTAGTTAGCTAAAAAACTGGCCTTGAATCAAAATGTACTTTCAAATTCAATCTCGTCCAATTTGAAAAAAAATGTTTACAGGGTGTGGTATTTATTGCCTTCAACATTTCTATTGTAGTTGTTACTATATTAACAATAAATTCGATAAACCATATACATTTCACTTAGATGCTTTTTGGCATATTATTATATTCAAATTTAATCAATAGCTGTGACATCAGGTGAGGATAACTAGGTTAATTTTACACTCAATGCAACAAAAAATGACAATGGATATTGTACAGAATGTAAACTTTGAAAATCGAGTACATCATTCAATAAATTGCATATTAGAATTGAAATTCATTTCGATGCTGAAAACACAAATTTTCGAAAATGTAGAAAAATTCCGCGTTTACATGAAAGCTGCAACTGCATTGGGATGAATGAACTCTTCGTTTTGCGCTTTTCCTAACCGTTCAATGCAGGACTATTGGAGTCTCTTAGAATAAAAGTTTAGTGTTCAATGATTCCCTCAGCTGCATTTTGCTTCTTTATTTTTTCAATTCACTAGCCGACATTGTTCTCTCATACGTTGAGGAATTGCGTCTTTCTTCCTGCATTTACAGTTTCACGTACACGCCTGAGCTATCTAACCTACGCTCCACCCCTCGCTGTGCTGCTCCACCACCCTCACCTAACCGCCGCAACACCAAAACATTACCATCAATCACATCACTTCTTCAATATAGCATTTCTGCTATAAAACTCAAAACAGACGGAGCTAGCAATACGTTGGAAATTCTTATATCTGACATGATTTCTATGCAAATAAAATCTGTAATAATAATTATTATTATTATCACATAAGATACGGATGAGAATGAACAATAATAACAATGGGGTTTATCGAAAACCAATCCCGTATTCTTTATATAAGTGTTTATTACCTTTTTTACTGCATTAATCAACTGTTAAATTTCTAAAAGTATGAATAGAATTTAATCTCTGAATAAGAAAACATACATTTTAACTGTGAAACAGTGACTTAAGCCTAAGAATATGGATAAATTATTATTTTTAGCCTGACGCATGTTCCGTCTGGTCAAAAACTTTAACCTGGTAAGTCCGTTATACTAAAATGAACAATAATCTGTTCCCTAAGTTCATCCGTATTATACTAGCAATTTCAGTTCAAAATCACAATATAAATACATAAAAACATGGTCTCAAATATGTGTTCACAGCTTGAAGTATATCAACACGATCACTTCTTTGATTTAAAAGAATTTAAAAGCTCACGATATATTTTTGGGAAAAAATAAATAATAGTTAAAACTAGAGTAAATTAGTTTGTTTAAAATTACTTTTTCAGTGGAAATTTTGAATTCGGCCTTAGCATGTTGGAGTATTTATGGTCTACCAAAACCAATATTAGTAAAAATTTAAAACAATTATTGTTCAACGACTATTAGAAAAAATGCATTTCAACTGTTTAAAATCATACGCTGCCTCTCAGTAATTGTTTCTGTTTACTTTTTGCGTTTTGTTTTGTTTGAACGCCAGAGGGCTACTTGATGCTAAGAATAACGAGAGTCAACACCATATCGAACTTCATGTTTTGAAAGGAGAAGTTTACCAACAGATGGCAGTAATGGTTCGGACCTAAGTGAGAGTGGTTGGTGTGCAAGAAGTGGGATATCGTGTGGGAGATTTCGATTTATTCATCTTAAAGCATCAAATACTTAAATGAATGTACATCTAATAATTCTATTTGAAATGCTGACTTTTTCAATGTGTTTTCCAGCGTGCTTTATAGTGTGACGAGTAAAAATTGTGAACTAGTTTTGTAAGCAAGAGTGGCCGCTCTTTCTCTCGCAGCCCTACCAATGATCGCAACACTGGCTTGCCTCAACCTCAGCTTTTGAGCGGACCATGGTTTCTCCCTCTAAAAAGAAGTCTGTGCGAGCCAAAATAACAAACCGCTGTAGAAAAAGTAAGTTCTAAATTTGCTCCGTTGCCTCCCGGGTCAAGTGTGCAATGGCGTCTAATTTCGCTTCGATGACAGAGTGCTGCTTTTTCTATCGACTATTTCTGGTGTGTTACGCGCGGGTTTCAAGCGGCTTACTTCATAGTAAATAACTTTCGTACTATTGATTAGGTAAAGCGGAACGGTAATATTACTTGGTGCATTTTGAGTATTCCATTCAAGTGGCTGAGAATCAAGGCTGAGACCATATAGCATGACCTGGTCTGAACATTACACATGTGTCAAAGCCAACAGATTGTTCAAATTTACAGTCACAGTAAAACTAGTCTAGTTAATGACCTTGTTCTACTTAATATCCAAAAGGAGGATGAGCTATTAAAAGGTCATCCATTTACTGTAATACATATTTTTTAACTAATTTTCCTGCAATTCTATGAATTTATAGTGTTCTCCTGTGAAACTATGTATGTTAAACTTACATTTAACAATATTGCCAAGCAAAAATTCTATGTGATAAATCTGGTCTATATTTTACTTAAAGCCTCTATTGTTATGTCATTAGAGAGGATTTTTTTTTGAGTGGCTGAAATCTATATTCAAATGGTTTCAAAGTATAGGAAACGTTATATTGAGTGTTTTTCCTAGTTATGTTAGGTTAGAATAGATAAGTTTAGTTAATTTTACCCTACAAAATGAGCTTTTCTCAGTATTCAAAGCTTGTGTGAAAATATAGTCTGACTTTCTTTAGAGGTTATATTATTATATTGTATTTGTATGGAAGTAGTTTGAATATCTTTTGATGGAATCATAGTTTTTATTCTTCAAAATTAGGTTCCTGCTACTTGTAAAACAGAATCTATCCACTGGGGCTAAAATAACATTCCGTAAATGGGATGCTTTGGTTGACTGAAGTGAAGTAAATATCAACCATAGCTTTAAATCAGATGAGAAAAATAGCATGAACTGTTTCACTTTACCTCAGTATGGAAGTTGCTGGTATGCATTGGAAGTGATAAGGAAGTGGAAAAATAAGACATTATAATTTTGAGCAGGATACCCATGAATTAAAAAGATAAGAGAACTGATTTTTAAAGTTCTTACCTCTTGCATTTTGGTTAAGGTTACTTATATTGTTTCTTCATAGAAGTCTATCAAGAGCAAAATTTTTCCATTCAAAAAGACTTATCGGGAATGTCAGTTAACACAATTCTGATGCAGGGTGTAATTATAGGTATGAACGTGTGCCATAGGGCGTTATTCTAGTGCATAATAATTTAAAAAAAGGATGCTGCTTGCTCATTGAAGGCTATTAGACTTGCAATTAATTGGCAATAGTAGTTTTTTAGGAATTTATGGGTTCATTTATTGAAAATCTTATTCTGGAGAAAGAAAATATTATGCTCAAATTACATCCTGCTCCCAAGTGAGTCATTCTATTGTTTAGCATAATCACTGGTGGGCATACCTCATGTTGAATATGCAATTGAGAAGCTAGGTTTTTAGTGTACTTGATGAATACCTGTTTAGATATAATTAACCATCAATCATCTCAACATATGAATAATTGTCAGTTGACTTGTTTCACTGGTCAGTTTTTGTTTCATTTATGTCAGCCAAATTCTAAGATATGAGTCAAATTTATGATGTGGCCATGAGTTAGTATGCAACCAATCCAATCTTTCATGCCACTCTTTCTGTGAACTAAATGTAAGACTTTTTCCTGAAATGTACATAGAATCTCAGATTCAACATGCTCTTGTATTAAAAATGCTGGATACTCCTGTAATTTTAACTTGTAAATTTTAGGCTTGGTTGTCAACAGATGGTTGTTTTAGTAACTATTAACAAAATGCTTATGTGAGGCTCATGGTTACTTGACCAAAACCCTTGGTTCAAGGGGTTCACAGTTCTGTATTTCTTAGAGGAGAAGGAGAGCTTTTTGTTTCAGACTTTTATGCTTTCACTTGACTGTTGCTAGTAAATTACTACCAAGTGTAATTACTACTGGTAATCCACTAATTTATGTTTTTTTTTAGGATCTTTCTTGAAATAAAGCATTATTGAGTTTCAAATAACTAATTACAGTTTGTCTAGTGATGAGGAATTGCCAACACCTAGAAGCAATGTGACCAGTGCAGTAAACAAACCTTATTCATAACCTTTACATGTGTCCTATAATTTTATTCTCTGGGAAGTGGCATTTGATATAGTTTTTGATTCAAATAAATAAATGAAGATAATGCAAACCCAGATTGTGACCTCATTGCTGAAGCTAAAAAATATTTTGCAACTCTACATCCTTGTATTGAAGATGAAGCTGTCTTTCATGAGCTACCTACCTCAGAGCTTATTAGCATTTACCTTTGAGATATAATTTTCAAGTTGTAGGGCAGCATATTTTTAAGATCATGCTAATATTTGGTATGATAGACAAGCATGAAATTTTACTAAAATGACAGGATCATTGTTGAAAATATGGTCAAAGTGACTCAAATCAAAATATATACAAATGCAACTCAAAACATAAAAGGTAAATTGAGGAAGATTAGGAACTGGTAAATTTTGCAATGCCTCTTCAAAATTTTCAACAGTTGATCAGAATGTATCAAAGTGAGTTCCCAAAGCTCAGGCTCAGTGTCCTCAGCAGGTTTTCATAGCATTTCTGGGCTGGTCAAAGGGTATAATTTTAAAAATTAATGACAATGTTTACTTAGGGCTCACTTTCTTGTCCCTGAAATGGTGGTAGGATGGGTCCATCATTGAAGGCTTGCAGACTGTAATCCTGAAAGTAACATTTCTGCCAATAGTTTACTGTAAGTTAAAGTTGACCAATAGTTGTAAATCTCTGTTGTGAATTTTGGGCTGATTTTTACAAAAATCCTTATTGTGAGCAAAAAATAGCAAGTCTTGAGTTACACCATGTCTGGTCTCTATTATTTACAATGAAACATTTTAGATTCTGTATTACACCTATGAGCCGGTGTGTGCTAAATTTTGGTTCTATATATTAGTTAGTTTATCATTATTTTTAAGTATTTTTCTTGCAATTTTTCAGCAATAATTTTAACCTTTTCCTCTATATGTATTTCATGAGGATGCTGCTGATTTTACGTTACATGCTAAATGAAATTTTATCACTAAAGTAATTTTTTCAGTGAAGAGTGAAGTACTTGGTATGAGTTTTGCATAGGTTATTTTGATTCAAAGAAATAGTGGGATGTCACTCACAGTGAAGTAGCCTATTGAGCAATGGAATCATTGTGGGTAAAATTAAGGATTTAAAAGATTATCACTTTCCCTCCGTAGTGGGTCATATATGGTACACACAATTATCTAACGTAATGTAACCAAAGCACTATCATATATAAATGCAAATTTTCAAAGTTTTTGTCAAATTTGTGTTTATCAATTGCATAAGCTAGTTCTGGTTAGAAAGAAAATTAATAGGGTAACCAGATTTGTGAAACCAAAATTCTTCAATTTTAAATTAGTAGCAGAGATCTTTATCGGCATGCAATTTCACCTGCGTTGAGAATTGTAGTCAAAGTGTTAATATTGTGTTTTTAACCAATTTATTTGATAGGGAATGTTGAAAAGTTCAGTCCTATTGATTAGTGAGCTAAAACATCAGAATTGATGGAAATGCTTGTCTACATTTCTGTAATATGCTAGTGGTTATTGCTGAACAGTGAGTGATATATAAAGATACTGAATATGTCACAAAGTTTTGTATTTTCATGTATTATAATATTCAAATTTGAATGAAATCCTATGTGGTGAAATTAATTTGATCTCAATTGTAATGCTACAGTTTAGAAATGCCTTTTTTTTGGTAAAAAAATTTCATCCAAATATGTCAAAAAATTGTAAACAAATTACTGATGCTGTTTTTATGTTAATGTTATGCAAAATTCTATTTGTCAAATTTTAATCATTTTGCTTGACAAATTTCACTATGTACATTAATAGAGTGTGGTGCATATTTAGTACATAAAATGTGCCAGTAAGGTTCCTTCCTACTGAATGAAATTTGTCACATAGTAAATTCTTGCAAAATGTTCCAAATAGTGAATATATATGCTTCATAGTGAATAAAATCTTTTATGGAGTGGACTAGAGGTGTCATTTTAAATTTTTTGACATTTATTTTGTACCTTTATTAAAGTTTTTTTTGAAAATTGTGAGTTGTTACCTCAAAACGAAGATCTGATTCCATTAATGTCAGGCAAAATCATTTACATAAAACAGTTCTATTATGGTTCTTGGCTCTTTAGTTGGTAAGAGGTAATTGTCAAGCAAGCAAGAGGTTTTCTAATTCAGAGATGAAGATGAGTCCTAATAAGTAGTACTAAAAAGAGATAATGATGTATTGGACTAAAGGACTTGCACCTTTTGGAAGCATGCAAGGTTGTGGGGTGTCTCTCAATGAGATGTGCTGAGTTGTTCTGTTTTGCTTCTGGCCAGTGTTGGTTGTTTAGGAGTAAATTAAGCAAAGTTGTTGGTAAGAATTCAGGTATTTATCTTTTTTGGAAGAAGGTAGGAGGTTTTTTTGAATATATCTTTTGCTTGTGTTCATGTCCACAGCAAAGGGCCACACTAACGCAGACGTTATTAATACTCCATTTCAACTGAAGTGAAGTTAATACAAATGCTCGTTTTCAAATTTCAGTGTGTAAAATTTGCCTCAATAGTTCAAGGCATACTCTATGAATAAAAGGAAATATTAATAATAGTATAATAATTCTACTGTTTCAGATGCTCACCTGTTGAACAGTCTGCAATTGCCTCTCTACCAACCTCTTGCCAATCAGCGGTTCTACCTTCACCTCACTGGATTGAAAAATCTTGGTGAAATTACTGCTGATATTAAGCACCTAGGAGGGGTATGTATTACTGACTTCTAATATAGAGGAAATTTCTATTTTGAAACAAGTGTTGTCTATGCCACATTTTTGTTCACTGTGTCTTTGTGTAGGGCTATACCCAGGGTGTAATTTGAGCTTAATTTCTTCTTTGTTCATTATAATGTTGTCATGAAATGAATTCCAAAAATTGATAGAAATTGCTGTCAGCAGGTAAGTATAGGCCTCTTTGTTTCCAATGAACCACCAACCTCTCTTCATTTCATTCATCAAACACAAAAGTGTGAGCCCCTGAAACTTGAGGTCAATTGCTTATCTCCCTTAATTGCCCTTGCTTCTACTCAGTCTAATGCTGCAGTGGAAATCGATCATTCATAAGTACAGTTTCAAATTGTTTGAGTGCAGCTTGGAAGTACAGAATCCTTCTTTATTTTTGACCCCATAAGGACCACTGGCATATTTAATGGACATGAGCAATAGTATAGTATAGTTGAATTTGTGTTGCATTTAAAACTAGGATGAATACTGTATGTGTACTAGGGCTTAAAGTATGAAGGACTGTTAGCACAAGATTTCATTCACCAAGAAAATGAACAGGTCCTTCTAGGATTAACCTAGGGAGGATGGATTTAAATAATTTTGACACTAGCTCAAATGAATATATAGTATCGTTACTGGCTAATACTTGGTATTACTACATGTATGTATTAAACAGTTCTGAATATATGAAGCAATAGAATTCATGAATTATCAATATTTTTGTTTGTGGATGACTTTAAATGATGTATTGGCTTATTAACTTTCCAATGAAGCATTTTATCCAGCATTTAATTGACAGTTTCTAAAACATCTATTTCTTCAAAAAAGTATGTGATGTAAGTGTGAATGTGGCTGGGTCACTGCTGTGATAATTTGAACCTTATTTACTGTTGGCTCAACTGCATATCAAGTTTGTGTCCCAATGAAACTGGTCTGATTCTTTCAGTGGATCAATTAATTGAATTTAAAATTATTTTTGTCAAATCTATGTTTCATTCTGAGGTATTGATTCTGGTGGCAGGGAGTGATTCCTTCATGGGACATGGGATAGGTTGTAAGCAATAGGGTTAGGTTAGTGTAGTTTGTCTATCCTATTCTATGAGAGCTAGTATCCCCAGAGGAACACTGTTGAGTTACCTCAGCTTTTACTAGGCCTTTGGAACTTACATTTTTTGTGCCCACTTTCCTTCTATCTGTTCTCATGCCTTCACTGATTATTCTTCATCTTTTCCTCCTCTTTCTTCTTAAATTGCTGTTTGTATGTGCAGAAAATCCTGTTTGGGAATACACCTATGCATATATTCCACATTTTCCCAAGTCCACATTATTTAGTCCCTTTTCGTTCTGTTTGGATCACATTTCAGGTAGATGGGGAGCTTTAAATTAAACTAATAATCTTATCTAATCTGCAGGAAGTGGAGGAGTTCTTCAGCAAGGAAGTACAGTACGTCATAGTGCCAGCTAAACCTGCTCCTTCCTCTGGCACTTCCGTCTCTCCTACCACCGGCGACGCATCCTCTTCCTCCGCACTGATACCAACATTCTCTCCCTGTAACCCCCTTCCATCTCTTGTTCCCTCACCCAATCCTTCTTTGTGTACAAACGGCCCCAACACTCCATCGCCCCACGCTGGAGGCAGCCCCGACAGTACAGCTCACTCCACCAACTCGCCCACGAGCGCAGCGTCTCTCCTGTCCCCACTGCCTCCCACAGCTGGTCTCAGCCCTCATCCTCCCTTGGACCCCACCCGTCGGGTTGTGAGTTTCAAATGATGCCCTATGCTCGTTGTACTGTAGTAGTTGGCTGCAGGTGTCTTCGTGACACAGCTAGGAAGCAAGTCTCATTTACTGAAGCTGGAGTGACTGTTCTCAGTTTGTACTCCTTGTATCATATAAACTTTGAAAATTTCCTGAGGCAACACAGAGAGTGAGAATTAGTTTTTCTAGTGGAGGGAGGGGAAGTTGGCTGGTTTAATTTAATATTCACACATACACCTTGAAAATATTATTCTTGTTGTGGAAAGGGTCGTAAGTGATTTATTTTTAATATAGCTATAGATACATGCATGTAACTTGAAAGCATTATTGTATCTATGATCGTAGATTTTTATTTTCTGTGTGTGGGTGTTAACTAAGTATCCTTTTTAAATATTGTTCAAGTAACTAGGCATATTAAAGTCCTTGAAGCTTTTGAACCCATATTCACAGAACAGACAAAACCTAGTTGTGGTTTAGAAGGCATCTGTTAAGGTTGTCCGCTTACATGATCTGACCATGGTGAACCATCTGACTACTCTCAATTTGAACTCAAGTTTAGTATCTATTTTTTATATATAACTGAAATGTGAAAATAATTTGACCAAAACTGATTGAAGGTAAAACCAAAATTCGATTTTTATCACTGCTCTTCATTGATGGGAAGGAAATTCTGATCAAAGTGAAAAGTGGTGATTGACGTGAAGGAAATTCAGGGCAAGTTGAAGAGAGACATGTCCAACTGTAGTGAAGCTGAAAAGTAGGTTATGGGGATAGTTTAATTTTAAAAAGGCTGGTGCCCCCTAGACTCAAATCCATAGCAATCAGAAAGCTTATAACTCATTAAGTGTGAGAAAATGAGAAATATATCAATACGGTACTCTCCCATTGCATTAACGGTATTTACAATCAAGTCAGATCTTTCACACAATTTCCAAAGCATTGTGTCATTTATTCGTTAGGCCCTATTTGTGTCAAAGCTTTACCCTGTTAGCATGGAGATCAAGCCCCATCAGCTCATGCTGGCTTACTCCTGCTGCGTTAAAGTAGTAGTTCTACTCTTCTAATGTATTTTGTTTGTTATATAGTGTGAATACTGCCGAGTAGCTCCACGAGCGTTGAAACATCAGACTCAAGAGAGATGTTTAACAAGATTCGTGCTTCTGGCAATTAAGTGTTGTTTCCTGACTCCTCTTATTGTAAAACAATGGAAAATGGCAATCATTCGTGTGAAACTTTAGTTTTGTGTTATACTTGCATTATATTTAGGACTGGTTGAAGGCTTATTAGAATATTTGTTGACCTGATCACATAAGCCAAGTTCTAGCATTGAAATGATATGTTTAGCTACAAAAGAGGGTTTTATGCAGAGAGAGTATGGCTTAAACACAGGGACTAGACAAACGTGAAATTTTAATACATGGTCATATTCCAGAAGAAATCAGGAGCTAGCACCAACTGATGTTAAGGTATATTTGTGTGAAGTATTGCTAACTGATCACGAGCCTGCAATTGATGATCAACTTTCAAAATTGGCATTTGCTGCTGTACAGCTAGTGTATGTAGTTATAGGTCATTTGTTAGCTGATGTTCAGCGATGATTTTCATTCATTCATTTTGCTGGATTGTGCCGCTTTCTTTGCCACGTTATGCCAAACCATGGTGGACGACTGTATTCTATTTTGGAGAGGTATTGCTTTTCTGCCGCGTTGCTCTGACCTGTCCTAGTAATATTGACCTAGTAATAGTAATATATCTAGTAAAAAACACATTTACACTTGCTTCCCAGCATTGAAGTGCATCTTTGTGACATCGTCTTTTGTTATGTCGTGGCCTAATTCATATTTATTGATATCTCCTTAAAAAGCTCGGTTGACCTTGGTATTGTTTAATAACGACCCACTTGCACAGACGAGTCGCGCCGCAGCCCTGCTCGTGAGGGCCCNATTAGGGTCTCTTGTTTGTGATCTGTTCTGTTCATGTTGTAATTGTGGTGCTTGGGAGAGATGTTTTTAGTATCGATTGTGTAGTAATGTTCGCTAAATTGTGAGTGGATAATTTCATGTCACTTATTCATGTAGATTAGCTCCAATGATTTCACGCGCAGCTGAACTCATACAAGTCGATGTGCAGCGTGAACGTTAATCAGATCAACGAAAGCTCGTTGCTGTTGGGGTCCCCCTAACGTTTACGTTACGATAAATGTAGATTTTGGAAATCCGGTGGAGGTACCCCCTTATGTGGCTGAAAATTGTCTTACCTTGAGAAGACAATCACCCGCAGTGGATCTTACCCACAATTTTAACTAGCAGTGATTTCCTAATTAAACTCGTCACCCTTAATGAAGTAACTATGTGGGCAAGTGTAGGATACATGACTGTGGAGAGGGGAGAGAAAGTACTCAGTACGCAAGTCTCGTAACTGTGGTAGCGGTGAGCAGAAAAAGGGGAGACTGCTGAGTTATTACACAATACAACCTTTCTCTTGCAAGCTCTGTAACTCTATTGTGTAAAGCATGTCGTGTTATACGAGGTTAAAAATTATTCTTCAGAATGTTGAGAGCTGTGAAAAGTTCCATTTAGAAATTTTCATTTTATTGTGTAAGCTTATCCAGTGTTCGTGACTCCCGTTGCGTCAACAACCCTTTGGAACACAAGAAAGCATTGGCTCTCTCGCCGAGTCAGACTGTCGTTGTCCCTCAGAGGACACGTTATGGTTGTGTCATGGTTCAGTGTGGTGCGGGTTCTCTTCCTGAACATACCCCTCAGGGGGCATAGGATAGGCCATAGGCAATAG
>VOMN01076677.1:0-43501 GCA_014899125.1 Orchestia grillus | reverse complement strand
GCTGTCAGCAATGGTTTTACCTATATTTACGAAAAAATTGTTGAATATATATGTTGAATATATATATAACTAGAAGCATCTTTTTGAAATGCGACCGTATACTTCATTTGAACGATGATGGGTTGCGGGTGGGAGCAGTTGATGGATGAAAACTCTTTCAGACTGTAACAGCGATAGGGAAGTAGGTATTATTTACTCGGTTTAGCTTGCTTTCTGTATTTGGTATTACGATGGCAAGGGAAATGGTCAAATTGGGCATTCAGTTTTATCAAAAGCCGGAAATACTTAATGCCAGTAGGCACTCCAGGATTTTTTTGAAAGGTATAGCTGTTTTTTCCCAGCTTCTTTTACGTAAATAAAACCTACATTTCAATCATTAGATTGTATTTCAAGTTCCTAGATAGTTTTCAAGTCAGAGAAGTACGATGTTGCAGAATAATGACCGATTTAAATAGGTAAAACTACTAATTTAATTTTCATTCATCTGGGCTTCAAGTCATTTTTCGGAGTAACTAAAGTTAATAGAATCGTATTTATCGCCGGATAATATACAAATGTGTCAATAATTAAGGATTTTGTGTTCATATACAGGATTTTTTTCAGCACTGTTTCATCTTCTGAAATTGTCTAACTGTATTTTGAATATTTTATTCAATACATTTTAAAAGATGCAAGCGCGTTAGAATTAGAACTAAAATCGGCAAAAATCTATGAATAGCATATGCAAAAGAAAATATGCTTGCATTGAATGACGAAATAAGTTATTTAGAAAATATTAACCTATCACTCGCGCAGACTCGTGCGAATCAATGTGCTAATCCATTTTTCTTCTAAAATGCTTTGAGGTCTCTACCTTCGTTCTTATTTACTTGTATCACATTTGCATTCCTACTAACGTGATCAATTTTTTAGAACAGCAAAAGTAAGTGTAAACATTTCAGTCGTAACCAAAAAACTAGCAATAGAAAATACCGATCACAATGATTCTCCGTAATGAGATATGATTGGTGATTTTTTGAGTATCATTGTGGATATCTATAATCCGTGGCCAACGCATTATACCAGCATCGTGCTGTTCGGTATTATTTTCCAGACTGACCACATCACTTGAAAAGTGCTCAGTTCCTTGGCAGGTCCTTATTTCTTCTTTTTGCTAATGTTTAATCAAATGAAGATTGCCGACGCATCGATTGTCCTGACTGGAAAAAGTACCCTCATGATCAGCACGTGTACGACTGATCAGCTCCACGGCACAACTGGCAGTATTTTGGGTACCTAGGATACTAGCTCATTGATGTAAAAAAAAGTAAGGTACCCTTTCTTGAAATTGTGTCCTAAACATTTGTTAACGTATCAGTGCTACCGAAATCAGTGAGGGGTACCTTACTGTTGGGCCGCGCTGTACATGTGTACAGACTGATCAGCTTCAAGGTACAACCGGCGGTATTTTGAGTATCTAGGATACAAACTCATCTAGGTAAGTACTTGCACGGATAAATTAGCTTCAGATTTCAATACTTTTAAGACAGTAAATATTGGTTCTAAGAGCAACGAACGACTGCGTTTCAAAATCTAAAAGAAAAATGAATTGTAATTAATATTTCACCCCGCACTCCAGAAATGGGCAGTGTGAGTAAATTGCACAATTTAGTTTCTATTCTCTATCTTATCGCACTATCTATGAGGTCTCTTTGAAGTACGCTTGATGCTAGGAGGATCCATTAAAGGCGATTATACTTCGCTCTAATGATGGGATTAAGAGATAGTTTGAATGTGTTTAAATTCATTTTTTCATATGCGGGCGTGTGGTAAATGATGATCAGTTTGTCAATAATTGACGTCATATCCACATTCAATCGATGCTCGAACACAGCAAGCTTTGATTTATTATCGATTAATTCCTGTGAATATATGTTCAGTGAGGAACTTGCATGAAAAAGATTTATGGGGAAAAATTTGCCTTCAAAATTTCTGTACTGAATGTCCTAACGTGTTTTGGCTTTTTATTCAAAAGCATTTGTGTCGATTCTCAATTTCCCTGGCGCGGTCTGACTCGTTTTGTGGGTAAGTTTACAGGTGAACGACACCAATTGGAAAAAATGGATTCCCCATAATTACCATAGCACGCATTTTTTGAAAAAATTGTTTAGTATCAGTAGATGCAGGTTCAAGAAAATTAATTGTGCTAGCTACCATGTTATCCTCATTCCTGGTAACATAAACGTCTCAATTGCATAGCTAACACTTTTTTTTCTTCTTTTTTCAGGTACGTCTCAAAAGGCCTGCAGTATGTAGGTGCCATTAGTTTCCTGATCGTAAGTACAGTAAATTTAGATAATTAGGTTCATTTGTTAGGCGTTGTGAGACAAGTTTGATTCCTAAGATTACTCGGCGCATTTTAGTTAGCGAAACTAAGCGTGTACACTACAATAAGGGTAAATAAATAAATTTGCTTGTTCAAATTACGCTCTTTCATAATTTTATTTGAACTTCATCTCTCCGTTTGGTGATGATTTTAATTCTTTCAGTCACCTCAACGTGGCAGCTTAACATGATTCTTTTCCATTCCGAGCTCTCAGTTTTTCGCTTAAAATAGCCAGAATAATTTTTTGAGTTTCTGAATTTTCACGTAGACAGCTAAGAGCTTATCGAAAAATTTCTCCTCGAAAGCTTTCCGTATTGTTATTGTGAATGTTTCAACGTAAGATGAAGAGTCATAATATTCGCTCTTTCCAAAGCAATATGGTTGTTGCTTTGGACAGCAATAAAACCTTAGTTTTTATGTAGAAGCAATTTATAGGTAAAAGTATTATTTACAATCGTGTACAGAATTAGGATTACTTAGAAAAAAGGAAAAGATGTTGCTTTGAACTAATTTTGTTTTGCAAGCCATCCAAATTCCCTGTTTCGCCACACCCCTTGAAATGTTTGTAGACTTTGTTTCAGAAATGTAGAAATTAAAATGTCAGTTCCATTAAAAATGTTCGTTAATTTTTTTTCCACCTGCATTTCATTAACAAATTTTCGACTGTAATAAAATATGAAGAACTGTATATTTCTTGCTAGAATTTTTTGATCATATTACATTTCGTCATTGTTTTGAAAATGCGGTAGCTATGTGATTACATTAGTTGAAACGAACTATTCAACGCTTCTTCCAATTTTCACGTCTCCAAAAAAGATTCATCCGGCCTTCAGCTGGCTGAAACACAGCTCTACTTTGTTGTTCAACTTTAAAATTGAACTAAAATAAATAGTGGCTCTTCAGTATAGTGTTGCGAATAGATATCGCACCCGGAAAGTGATCCAAAACCATGCAGTATATAAGGGGACTTCAATGCTGCACAGGTACCGATCTACTTGTCTGTCATGTCAGCTCTCTGTTATCTAACCTGTTTTTACTAAACAAACTTTAATTCGCTAGCGCAAAAGTTTTGATTTTTGTAATTTTACTCATTGAACGTTCAGGAAAATGGGCGCACGGTTTGATTTCTCCACTTCTTGTATTAATTTACTCATTAAACGCGTATGTTAATATTTATGTCATAACTGATATACGACTATTATTTTATTATAACTTTTGATTGAGAAAGCCTATAAGTATTTTAATGCAAATATTGATATAATATTTTACAGTGATAGTTTTAATTAGATTATTAATGATTAATAATATCTTATTTATTAATAATTAGCGTTACTTCTCATTTTTAAGACATAAACTTCAAAACGTTCTTTACTATGAATGATATGAAATCTATGCGATCGTTTGAGGTATTATTTTCAATGACTTAAGCTTTATTAGCCTTATAATACCCAGTTGCTCCAAGCTGAAAAGAAAACTCAATATTTTTCTTACTGACAGGCATAATTCTTAGGCAAAGGAATTGCTTGCGATTGCCTATAGCTTATTGCATAATGAGTTATTAAACTCAACTTTCAAGCTGTAGAGTGTAGATGTAAGTGGAGAGATATTCCAGGATCGCGCATGTTTCCGCAGGAGGAATTGCTGCAGGTCATTTCTAGAGGGCCACGCTGTAGAGTGCCGTAGGTGGTTGTTTCCGACCCTGCGCAGGCGGTCCGGGGCCTCCAGCGACAGCTAACAACTGCATTGTCAGACTTGGATAAGTTTCTGTGTTGATGTTGGCCGCTCCTTTGGCGGCTTCCGGCTGGTTCTATGTCGTTTTTTTTCTCGCAATATTGCTAAACATTTCACCTACCGAGTAGAAGCTCTTGAACCTCAATACGCTTATCTACTCGTTCAAATACTAAAAAGTCTGTTGTATAATGAATTCGGTGTCATGTATTTACATTTTCGAGTCACCAAAACAATTATTCTCGAGTGGATGAAGCGTCTCTTGAAGCTATCACTCTATCCCAGTGACGTACTAGAAGTCTTCTCCGTTAAATTTTTTTTCAGAACTATAATTTTTTTTAAGCCATATTAACTACCTGGAAAACCTTGTGTTCTCAAAATACTGCTCGTGATGGTAAGCTGACTTGAAAATAGACTTGAAGAAAGTTTCATAAAGCTGTAGTAAACTTCAGAATGCTTGAGCATTCCGAAGGTAAGATAATCTAGGGCATATTATATATGGATTACGATTTATTTTACATTTATGTAACCATGCTAATAACAAATTGGAGGATTTGGCTGAGGCACAGCAATGAATCCAAATAAGAACCTATTTTTCATGACAGAACGAGGATTGATTAATGGTACTTTCTACTAATGATTGAAGGTACGCATGGAAAACTGTTCATCAAGCACACGTCTTCAAGTAGACGTAAGTATGCGTTTTACGTCGTGACATTCATACTTAAAATGCTGTGCTGATGGTGATTCAAGGCCTGTACTCTAATGTGACTCAGTAACCTCGTTCTAGCATGTAGACAGGAATTCATCTTTATTTCTTTTTATGCATGCTCAATTATACTTTCCGATGGTGATTGAAGGTATGCACTGGAAGTGGCTCAACACTCTGCACTTGTACGCATTCGCGTTCATTTCTATTACACGAACTTTCTCTGAGTCGGCGTTACTGAACCGAACAACGTTGCCTTTGATACAGCGTTAGTTGCTGAATGGATCCATTACACGATACTTTTTTCCGTGCCGGTCGTTCTTTGAATGCGTTCCTAACAACGGTAACTGTCTGATGAGGTGCGTATTGCGGTAGAGGACAATAGGCCCGGCTCTTGCATTGATAGCTATCACCGGGACAATGCTTCCTTTATGGCCACTGAAGTGCAGGGTAAAGGACACTTCATAGTCGAGTTCGAGTGCTCAGCTTGCTGCTAGCTGCTATTTCCCGCTCGTTTCGTGAAGATTGCGTTTTGTTTGATATCAAAGTAGGTCTTAGGCGGAATTCTAGTCTTTCACTGCCTTGAAAATTAGCGTTTAAGGAGCTCTTCATGTATGAAGTCTGATGTAGCCGTGTTCACTCTACATATTTTGACTTTCATTTGCTGGACTGTAGAAGCAACTACTAAGTATAATTTTGTGTTTAGTTGAATGAAAATTGACGGAAATATTCAGTTCGTTGGATGAGGCTGGTACAAACATTTAGTAGTCTTTGGAATGATTTTCATTTCACCTGCTACTGAAGTGACGAAATTCTCATCAAGCAATAGCGTGAAGATCTATCGATAGCTTTTACATAAAATCGTAACAGTATTAGTAACTTTAGCATGAACCTGAAACGAAGCACAAATCTGCTGCTCCCGTAGACCCAGATTAAAATATATATCTTGCACACTTAATCGGACTCGCCGTTGATTCAACAGAGCATGGCCTATCCTAACTCTTTCGCTGCCCCGTCGATAACCAACTAACGGGCGGCGCTTTCTGAGCTGGGGCGGACAATAATATAGGTGCTTCGTCATGGATTTAGACTGAGGGTTAACCTCTCACTCTTTGAAGCTCAGAAATTTTAGAAAATAAAGACCTTAATTACCCAAAAATTACATTTATGAAAAGTGACCCCTTGTGATTCGAATTGAAACCCTTGACGGAGCAATTCAAATTGCCCCACATGCAACACTGACCACGAAACTTCCATGTGCAACGTATTCAATCCCAACAATGCCCTGAAAAGATATACCAAGATTAACACTAATAATTGCATGTGAGATTATAGTTTTTTCTCACATTGATGACTTCCACACTTAAATTATGTTTTTTATGCTATTGTATGCCATTGATAACTCTCAGCTGCGTAAGTTTCACTCTGGTGCGAATTATAATACAATTTAGATATGCTATGAATCAATCATGTGAATTATCTCGATACATTTTTTATTTATTTTTGGACGAGAAATATTATTTCCCTATTAGTTATGTCCGAATTTAATTTTAATAGCGGAATTGTTAGTCTGAGCATGCATTTATTTTAAGTTCTATTTTTTACAGTGGCGGGATCTATTTCCTTAGTTTCTTAGACTAATTTATTTGATACTTTTGTATCCAGCTTTCACATAACCTAATTGTAGATAGCTTTCATTTCTTAGATAGAAACTGGGTACAGAGTATTCCTTTTCTCATTTATGAACTAAGCTTCAGTCTTGATTTAATCTCTTCGAACGTGTTATTACCTTGCTCATCCTTCCCTCTCTATTTCCTTCTGATCGCACTTAATCACCTACTTCGCGTCCCGTGGATGGCAAGAAAAAAGAGAGCGAGTTCCAATGGAAATATTGGAAAAACTGAAGCTGGACGCAAGAAACAAAAGCACCGTAACAAATTCGAGACACTCTTTCTTAACTCACATCAATAGCGTCACTTTGAAAATGAAAACGACGTATTGACCTGTTTTCATGAGCTTGTTTGTGTAATGAAACTCGTTGATATTTTAATTACAGTGAATAGAAAATATTTTATACCTGAGATCAGGTAACTTTCTACTGAAGCGTACGTTCTGAATATATTCATCCGTTTACTGGAGGCCTCAATTGGTAACGACAGGAAAATCCATGAATGGTCAAATCCAGACACTCGTCTCTTCTCGATTTCATTTGGATGTTCAACCTGAAATTTACTATCATCAAGAAAACAAACAGTTAGTTCTGGAGCACTCAATTTACCTTCTGTAGCTTCATTAGTTATTTTGATAAGCCTACTGACGCTAAGGGGCTTCTGAATGTTTAAAACTCTAAATCCTTCATTTTGTGTAAAAATTGAATAGACTCTCGACCCCATTTTGATAGATATTGAGTCTTCTCTGAATAAAGTTTTCCCTGTTTTTGAATCAAAACTGCACAAAATTCTACAGGATGCGCTTCTTTATAACTGCTTTTCATGGTGCGCAAAAAAATAGGCAGTGGCAATCATCCAAACATAGCTTTAAGATAATTAACATAGCTCGTAACGTCCTTTGAATACACCCTAGCTTATGTCATTTTTATCATTCACCATGCAATCATACTGTGTTAACCTGTTAACGGTAATTGACATCATATGATGTCCGTGTGGTTGTTGCATTCACACGGTCGCTGTCGATTACACATACCGTATGAATGTAACACCGGCCACCTAGGCAGTGACCGTTAACAGGTTAAATGCCGAGTGTGTTTCAAGCACGTACTGTGCTTACTCTTCAGGGTACTGGCCATCAAAACTAGCTTCATAACCATACAATCCATTATAATGTTGGAATATTTTCATAATTTCTCATAACTGAGAAATGTATCTACTAATATGTTTCATTGTGGGTAGACCTGGGCTATGTGTGTATGATTCTCTACTGTATTTTTCTTCTCTTTGATATCAATATTTTCCCCTTTTGCTTGCAGTCATTCCTTGCTCATTTCATTAGAAGAGCCGCCTCAATACTGCACCGCTCTAGCTATATGTATTCCGCTTGACCGAAAGCAACGTTACCTTTTTCGTTTTAGTTGCACTTTCCTACGTCTTCAACATTAATGTAACTCCTCGACAGTCCAATATTAAACGACTTCATGGCAGATCCAACGAGTATGTCTTCGAATACCGATTATGCCATCAATATTTATTGGTCTCTTTACCTTCATTTAGCTCAGCAGTGCTTCCAATTGTGTCTTTCACAAAGTCTCTTGCTCCCAGTCTGCTGACGTTCTCACTGCCCCGGTGAGACATTCAGTAGACTGGGATGAAGAGACTATATAATTTTGTCCACCCATTCCTGAATAGTCAAATGGGCGGCCGAAATTATACATGCCACGGCGAAAATGTTCGACAGGAACCTGGACGTGTAACATGTGTAAAATTTCGCTGCTCATTAGTAAGCCATTCCGTATGCATGTTGTGCCGTAATTACATTCTACTTTCTAAAGCGACTGTGTCAATGTTCGTATATCTCTACATGCTATAAAAAAGGTCATGACAGTTATTTCACTCTATAGTGATGTAAATTCCTGTTTTGACTTCACTGCTTTATTCTAGCACCTCGGTACACGAATAAATACTTATTCTCTGATGTCCTCTCGAAAAACTGCACTTTCCCATCAATTTTTCTTTTCGTGTCGATATTCGTTAGGTAGAGTATATTATTTTACACCTTGTTCATTTTTCTTTTACCCATAAGTACATCTAGCTACTTTCTGTTCGTAATACTCTCAGCAGCTAATTTGCGATTCAAACTACTCTTCTAAGATAAA
This sequence comes from Orchestia grillus, assembly GCA_014899125.1. Classification (NCBI taxonomy): domain Eukaryota; kingdom Metazoa; phylum Arthropoda; class Malacostraca; order Amphipoda; family Talitridae; genus Orchestia; species Orchestia grillus. The sequence goes on along the minus strand of VOMN01076677.1, from coordinate 34,870 downwards.
CAATCGCAATGGCTTGTGTAAGGCCTTGATAATTTTACAATTGTTCTGTCATTTTTGTTCTCTTAGCTGATAATTCTGGGTGTTTTTTCAAAGTCCTTCATTGCCCTACGGGAATATTTTACCTATTCCCATAGCACCCACTACAATCCTTTTTTAGGTTTCACTTCTGTTCCTAGCTCTCATGTGTGTTACCACTTCACCATCATTTATCACCCTAATATTGCCACAAACCTAAGTGTCCTTGCTTTCAAGTTGCACTCTGGAACTGGCGTTCCCTAACCCGCAGCGAAACTAAGTGTCCTTGCTTTCAAGTTGCACGCTGGAGCGGTCGTTCCCTAACCTCACCTCTACCTTCAGCCACCCCCGTAGCCTGTCTACGCTGTCGCGTACCGTAATGCTCATCCTCTGGTGTGGTCGACAGCACTCAGTGTTCTCACCCTCGTGGCCCAGGTTTCTTTGTTTGAAAACCCTTCTCTGTTCATTCCCATGGATCTCGGGACAGTCAAGATGTGCCTGCAAAGGATGGAGATTTTCCTGATGCAATCTACCAAGATTTATGGTCTTGGAAAATGCAGGTGGTGTGAAAATTCTTTGGGCATTGACTACATGCTAAGATTCAATCTGTAATGAGATCCTTTTCATCGTTGAAGCCTGCTTGGAAATGCTAAGGGTGAATTTGCAGGGCTTTTGTTCGCGGAGGCTTTCTAATTCTACGAAAACTGAACTATATAACGATGCGGCTAGTCTAGGACTCACGAAAAAAAATTTCTTTAATTAAGGGAATCAATTTTGATAACATTTTCTAATACGCGTGAACACAAAAAGGAGCATTCACGTTTTATGGTAAACAATATGGTGAGCAGGAAGTGTCCTCATGTATGCGCAGTTGTCACAGGTTTTATTTGTGAGGACGCAAAGTGCAATTCCATCTCAGCAGCTCATTGCTCCTAAAACAAACATCGATTCAAAGCACAAAGTTCCTTTATCAGCTGGTTGATCTTTCAGCTTCTAATTTCTCGTTGTTCCTTAAGTCGTTACTCTCATTTTTGGTTTGGAAATGTTTAAGGGTGAGCCCTGAGCATTGCACTCATAAGGTGAACCCTCATTCCGAAAGAGAGCCGACCTCCCGTTTGTGTGCGGTCAGGTAACCCAATTTGAAACATAAGAGCGTGTTAACAAAAGTCTTTGTTGTCACGAATCCTTCTGTAAGTGCTTTGTAATCTCTCTTTAGAATCGAATGAGTTGATAGTCATCTAGACTTATTGTTGTCATAACCTCATATTGTGTTGCTTGTACTTCAGAGCCAACATTCGATTCCCTGTGTGCTGGCATCCATCAAGCGTCATTGTGTCTATACTTGGTCTTTGGACGTGCTCGCTTGGCACCCTTTAAAGTCCTTGGAATCGTTCGTCTGGCCTTAATAGCGGCTCTCCACACCAACTCTGAACTTTGAATATCATTTTCGTGGGGCAAAGCAATTCGAAAAATCTTCAGAGTGAACGTCAGCGTTTCTACTGGAGGGCCCCAAGTGCATACCTTCGAAAAGGATGCAATTGTCCATGCCGAGGCTTGAGTTTGGTCTGGTGCCTAATGATGCCTTGAGTCTTTCCTAGGCGTAAATTCTCAAGGTAACTTGTGACTTGGACGGTCAGCTTTCACAGTTGGCCACACCCACCCCTTGTTTGAGCATCACTTTTCAACCAATCGTTGACGTGCTGCGTTGTTACTCGCAAATGGTCACACGTACGTTCAAACAAAGTATGTTCACAGAGAGATTCGAACAATACGGTTACTCTGAACTCGCAATATGCAGCGAAAAAATTCTTTTCTTTCCACTCCCTCCGAGATGCTGTATTGTTGATTGACCTGAACACACCACTGGACTTCAACAAAGATTACGTGTAATGTAATGATTCGCTTGCGTCTGTTTTTGGCTACACTCAATTAGTACTTTCCTTCACGCTGATGTGCCTTTAAGTACGATTCCATTACGTTGGCACTTGTATGAGTTGCATGAGTGGCTGTTGATCATCCAGCGTAATTAGAGATGCCTTACCGAAAATCTCGTAATTCCTCTTGCAGAAACTGGGTTGAATCGAACGATAAATTTTGATATATTTCATACGAAGATGTTCATATTGTCAGTAAATTAGAAAAGAATTTAAACTTTATTCCTCTACTTAGTCTCTCCCGTTATTCTCAGTAAAAAACCGGTAACATGCTAGTCCATATTTGTAAAAAACTGCAAGTATACCCAGAGACAAGTTAATGTAGTCTACTCTGGATGTACTTTTTTCTGCTTTCGCTTCGTACTTATGAACATAAGAACGATAATCTCTAAAACCCGATGTTGATTTTTACTAGCAACAACAGGTTTTCATGCTTGCCAGAAGCCATGCAACTTTTTTACATTTCTTTTTCTTTTCAGTCTGAACCTTAGATTCTATCAAATGAGGCCCTTTATGCGGACCTGTATGTTTACTTTTTAGTTTTTGCTTTCTTTTGCAATAGTTTAATCTTAAGAACAGCGTTCGTTGGCATGGGAATGGAGTCAGTTAGAAGTGGTTTTTACCGAAGCCTAAATGACGGTAAAATGTTTGCTGCACAAAGCCATGTTTCAAACAAACCTAACATCAGTAGAATCCTCAGAAGCTTGTCAGTATCCCAAAAGGCGTACACTATCATTGATAATTTCTTACGAATTATCTTTTTGGTAGCATGGGCTGCATTAGGTTTCATGGGTCGTAAGTTGTGTCACAAAACTGTGATTGTCATACTCAGTCATCGGTTGGACAGAGTTGATCTTCCCATTATCACTTTTTCTCACGACCTCTTCATCAATCTCTATCAGTGCTGAAACAAATCTCATTTCATCATTGAAGGATACTGATCGATATCCGGTGAGCGGTAACAATGCGCGCCCTGAAAACAAGGGCAAGGTAATCAGGCGGCATCTTTCGGTGATTTTGAAGACGTATAATTTACCATGGCCAGTGCACACACACACAGACGTTCAGAGTGCGGCCTTCAGCACTGGCAACAATGGCGTCCGCTGATGCTAAGACGTTCTCTCTCATCTTCACCTTGACACGCCCGAGTGTCCAGGTTGTGGCTGCTGCTGGTGGTGGTAGCCAGGGTGGCTGAGGTGGTGGTGCTGTTCTTACTGTTGTTGGTAGTGATGGTGGCGGCAGAGGTGGTGTTATTGCTGGGCGAGGTGGTAGAAGTGGTGTCACTGTTGTTGTTCTTGGTAGTGAGGGTGGCAAAGAAGTTTTGATGTTTCTTCTGATGCACAGGAAAGAGCGTTGTTATGTTGTATTCGACCACTGATTTTGATCTCCAATGATGGTGCTAGGTTGTACTGAAAATATTTTGGATGTTCTGAAATGGATATGAGAATGAAAGATATTCAAAAGTGATATTGTTGTGCACTAGCTTTAGAAACCCACTGTGAAAATTACCACGTCATGAGAACCAGATCTGAAAGTATTTTTCAGTTTCCTCTCAGTGACTAATTTAGGAGTGAAAATGGGCAGGGAAAATGACAAACCAAAATGAATATTATCCGTCGTGTTTTATGTTTATAGTCTCGTGTAATTTTTTCTCATTGGTATTTTGCTTATATTTATTAAAAGGGACACATAACTTTGTGCTCGAGTTTTTTATGAAGCCATTATACTGTTATTGTCGCTCATGATATTAACTTTGTTGCGTCTAGTGTATTTCTTGAAGTTAAATCTTCTTTCTTATTGTTTACTTTCAATTTTAAAATTGATGCTAGTATATCTCACGGAATATTTTATTTACTCTTACATTTGTTTGCTCGAAAATATACAGGTTTCAAGAATTTTTGTAAATTCTATTTTCAAAGGTACACACTCCGGTAACTGCTGCGGAATTAATTTTATAAGATCATAACTAAAGCTTGAGGTTGGAAAGGATGCACACAATATGCAGACAGATATCGCTACTAATCCCTTTTCCAACGACAGTTCTCCAAGGGCAATAGCAATTTTTTTATTAGCTTTTTATTGGCTTTAGATGGCCAAGTATGAGTCGAGTGAAGAATGAAGGTTTGACGCCGAGTCCAGGAAGGACAAATGATCTTGTTTCCACGTTTGTTAAAATCGAATATTCGAAGAGCTTCCTCGTGTGACTTCGGGAAATATACATTGCGTGAAAAAATTGGCCCCCATCCTCGTCTGGGGAAGGAATAAAATGCAGAGCCCATTGAATGTGCTGCATTCGTATTAATTTGTCTTATGCTCATCAAAAAGTCCTTTGTTCTGCCTAATCAAAACGTATCGTAAAAAAGAAAGATGCTTATTCTCATGCAGGCTCAGAGTTGAAATACGTTATGCGATAAGAAATTTTTCGGAAATTGATTGTGAGATACTTCAGCTGTGATTTTTTATCTAAATATCTAAGTTTTACGATGAAATGTGAAATTTTCGTCCTTGCGAGTTCAAAAATTACTTTTTGCCACAATCAATATCTTGCGAAGAAGTTTAATTTTTTCAGTTGGCTTCTCCAGGGTCATTAAAACGAAATGGATTGAATTCGTGTCAAAGAATATCTTTCCATTGATTATTTTATGTTTTTTTAGTAGTGCGCTACACAGAAAAAGTGTGAAGTAATGGTTCTTTTCTAGTAGTGCGCTAGAGAGAAACACTGTGTGAAGTAACAGTTTGTTTCTAGTAATGCACTAGAGAGAAACGCTGTGAAGCAACGGTTTCTTTCTATTAGTGCTAAGCTAGAGATGGAATTCACTGTATTGTAACACTGTATCACCCGTATGCGTTAAAGGTAACCTACTGTAGAACGCAATCACCATTTTACTCACCATTTTGCTCACCATTTTGCTCACCAACTTGCGCTGCTGTAAGCTAACTGCAGTCCCAATTTTGCAGTCAAGGTTGAATTTACCGATCGTAGACGCTGGAATTGAGCTGAAGTTTGACGCCAAATTTACATCGGTCGTACTTGTGTCGGGGATTAATTCCAGAACATGATTTACGGTATTCGAAGTATCTGGGATATAAATGTGGATACATTTATGCAAGAGCAGACTGCGCCTTCGCTGTGTTGTGAGTTGTATGAGGCTGCGGGCTGAGGCATAATTTTTCTTCATGACAGGTTACAAACTTTCAGCAGATATCAATAAACTGTGAGAACGAGTAAAATCATAGAATTGAGCTGTATGAAAATGGGTACATATGCGCAACTATTAGTTTTACTCCAAACCAGCCACTTAAACTCGTTTTGACCGTCCAATTCGACCATTTTACACACAAACGATGCCAGCGAAAGCTCAAAAATATACGTCGGAGGTTAGCCGCTCGATAAAAAAAAAGAACAGTTTCGCTCTTGGGACAGCCAATCCTGGTTCGCTAGCGAACATCGGCCTCTATTTTTTACGAAGGAATATGCCGCCTGCGATTCCGTCACTCGGCGGTCGTTGCGCAAGTCGGCAACCGCAGCTGCGCACAAGGCAATGACCACGCCCGCCCTCTAGGCCGCCAGGACGGCGCTGCTGCGAAGAAAGGTGTTCTTTGCTGCGCAGGTCGCGCGCATTCCTAGTCGTTAATTTGTTGTCTCGTCACCCTCCCATAACCTCCAGCCCGTCTCCAGGGTCATTATAATTACGCGTAGTGTCGTCCTTTTTATCCTCGTTTTCTTTATTGAGCGCAGTGTCTCTCGAGAGTCTCACGCTGTCAGTTTCGTTTCTATGTAAATAGGTATAGGATTTCCTGGAACGCTAGGTGCCAAACTCTTGCAATTAGTGTGGCTGGTAACGTGCGTGTCAACACCTAACACTACTTATTTCTTTCGGTCATCTTATGCTGCTTTATCCTTTTTTAATATGGAATGTAATGCGTTTTATGATATGTTAAACTTTGGTAATAATACTGTAAACCTAGTTGAAGAATTTTATATTTCCTTGAAATATTTAATGTGTATCAAAGCTCATACAGACTCTTTCGTGAAGTTACAATTTCAGTGCCTTACTAGTGATATGTACTGAATGGAGTTACGTGTGAGTAAAGTGCTTTGGTCACGGATTCATCAGGTAGTGGATGTTTGTTAGCTTATTTTATTTATTTCATTCTAGTGTACTACTCCAACCTTTTAGCTCTTCGTTAATTGGAAATCCTGCACCTATGTACATACGAGTACATCTCGTATGTCATTTGTGTTTTACATTGGATACAAATGATACATTGAATTGGAAGTATTTTAAGTATTAGTTTTCCTATTTTCAGATATTATCTGTGACTCGAAGCTCTAAACTACAATGATCTAAGGATTAAACTTTTAGTTTTAAGTTTCACGAGCAAAAAGAATGGATAAAGGTAAAGAAATCAGCTCATTGTTATTTGACTACTTGAAGAGACGTGGGAGGTTTGAATGCTTCTTTGTGGATGAAAAAAAATTTCTAGTTGATGAGGTTGCGAATTGCAGAAACTCGAGGACGAATCCTTTGGACTCGTCGGAAGATCCTCCTGTCATAGTGTAGATATGCGACTTTCGTCGTGGGGCTTGCAAGTATTAAAAGCGGTGACAAAATCATGCCCTCTCATTTTATCTACTTGGTACTCAAAATCAACACTTCTGCGTGAACAAAGATTCTGCTGATAGTCGTGTTACCCAGGGTTCCGATGAAATATGATCCAAAGCAACTTCGTTCGTTCAAGACTTAAATACTTGTGTCCTATACCACATAAGTTTTTTTGTGTAAATGAGAACATATACTCGTAAAAGAATAAATTTTGAGTAATATTTTCACTCTACTTAATGACATTAATATTCTGTCAGAGTTTTACGAATGTTGACTAGCGAGATGCTTAATAAATAGTGAACCCCACGTCTACATTTACTTCTGGCTCCCCACTGTATGTATTTAAACAACCGATCATTTGGCCAAAACTGTCCAAAACCTCCTAAAAGAAAAACAGCCACTGTTAGTACTAAAGATATTTGGCACTCTATCATAATATCTGAATCCTTGCGATTATTGGCTGTTGGTCAAAGCTGAGAAAGTGACTAATGGTCAACCTCACGACAGTGCTCAATTCCTGAAGATGGCCTTCCAGTGAGGATTTCGATCGTTTAGGTGAGACTGCGCAATAAATGCCGGGCTCTCTGTCACGAAGTATATCCAGCCGGCCATTGATGGGAAGGCTCACATGTAGAGTGAATGAATTATAAATCGCTAAACAAATAATTTTCTCACAGAGCATTTTCGCCTCATGTTTTATTCTTTCTCGTTCATAAGGTTTCAATTTGTGGCTCTTTAGGCCCCTATTGACCGTTTTCACCCTGTACAATTTTTTGTGCATGTTGCAAAGCAGAAGTATTTTGAATCATTAGTATTGTACTATTTATTTATAGCGAGTGTGGTAAGGATTGTAATAACACGAAATTTCTTAATTTTGTTAAAAAAGTCAAGGTAAATGATAAGGCAGGTACTCATACAAATTCCAGTAGCGAAAAAGTATATACATATATATGTATGTATTTCTGTGGCGTACTATCTTGAAATTATCGTACTTTTTGTAAACTTCCTGGAGCCATTGCAGTAATCTCTCTCTATCTGTCTGAGACACATAATTCCTGTTATTTCTAAGTAATTCTGCAATATGCATCTTTTTTATTGGTGTCTGATGTTTTCACTTGGCTATTTGGAAAGTGCGATAACCGAAAAGGTACGTAAATATTCACATTTTATGTTAATTTCATATCTGCCTGGAGCACGTAGTTAGTTTTTTTAGATTTGCTCAGAGTGAAATTGTTGTGCTGTTATTTTAGTGCAACGGAAAATGATTTCATTTCATTCACGTAGCAGCTTGCGACTGGACAGAGACAAAAAAGCCCTATTTAAAAAAATTCAATAATGAGCGTAAATATACAATGGGTATCCGCATTGGTATTGGTATATCCAATATCCGGTGTAGGATATATGATCATTCATTTGTATTTTAGTTAAACTTGAGTGAACGGTCGTAAGCCTTGGATATGAGCTGAAATCTGTTGTAAAATTCACGTCAGCAATACTTCTACAGGTAATCAATTCACATGATCAGCAGCATCTTGAGTGTTTAACATGTAACCTGATTTGAATAAATAGTTTTACGGCTAATATGTTCTTGAGCAACATTGAATTGACCGCATTTTGAACATCTAGATACAAACTTATTGAGGTAAATGCTCGTACTTGTACGACTGATCAACTTTAGGGCACAACTGGCGGTATTTTGAATATCTAGGATACAAGCTCACTGAAGGTAATGCCTGTGTCGTTGGTCAGCCTCAGAGCACAATGGATGGTACTTAGAGTATCTGAGGTGAAAGCTCGTTGGCGTAAATAGTCGAATTTCTGTTCATAAGAAGTGCTCTTGATTTGTTCAACTTGATCCAGTCTCGTTGTACAACCGATTAATGTTTTTAAGAATATATGAATCTCACAATATTGACTTGTATCCCATTCAGTTTTGTGTTCAGATAACACAAAGGTCACAGCCTAGTTTTTTTTACATTAGATATTTCTTTAAATTCGATCTAAAATCCATTCATTTGGATTTATGCTGTACGTGTCATGTTCATATTCCGTTTACTTGGTGTAGCGTTTTATCTTACGCACCATGGGCATCTCTGCAGTGCTCTTCGTTGAATGCTAAATGACATTTATCAGTAATCTAAAGCTGTACTGTACCATATTGTAATGCCATGAATTCGGCGACATTTTTCTTCATATTTTCTTATTTGATGTAACTTACGGCCTACGTTTCTTTCTGGGGCATTGCGCCCTATTTTTTTCGATAAACATTGATTTCAAGGTAGAATCTATTGATGTTTATTATGAGGAAACTATTGCATTTATTAAACGACCTCATATTTGTGATTATTCAGGTTCCCTGATCACTCATAATTATTGAATGCTTTTACCTTATTTTATTTAAGTTCGCCCAGTATAATTCTTACTCAAGCGCTTCAATTTCATTCAGTTATAGTATTTCTATTGAACTTCAATAACGAGCGAAGTAAATACTGGCACTATGTACTTTAATGTATTTTAAGATGTTTAACCCGGCATTTGTAATAGATGCCCCAAAAAACTATGCGAATATCTATTCTTGAATTATTAGATGGGTGATCGCCGACAAAGAAATTGTTTCTGTAATTGACAGGTCATGGCGTCTTCAGTCCAAGTTAACATGACAGCCCGAAGTTGAACGCGTTCAGATGCCTGAGCCCCTCAAGTCCGAGCCTCATTACCATTTTTGAACATCCTGGTGTAAGTAGTCCTAATGCGAGTGCATTCGCTGGTCACTGTCATGACTAGCTGTTTCACTTCTCAGAATTGGAAACGGAAAGCAGCTCTCGGCTTTGTCTCTGTTTCGAACTTCGAAGGATCAAGTGATATTTCCCTACGTAAAAAACAACGGAGCTTCGGAACGATACTCGTGCTCATGGCTAATAAAGTCGTTCGTCCACTGTGGTCCGAGCGCCGTCTGTAAAAAATACATCAGTATCTTTTTAAAAGGAGGCAAAGTGCTCAGAAATTAATAATCTTTTATTAGCGCATAACAGAAAAAAATTAGAAGATATTTGATCGCGGCCTCGCATAATGACTTGCGTTTTGCTTTAATTCTCGTTTTAAGCAAAACATACACTCCTAACAATGCTGATCGGGTCGACAGGTTTCCTGTGCCAGTAAAGGTTCAGTGAATCATTGATTTGAAATCGAGTTGATCCATGACATCTTGGAAATTTTACGAGCTTACACGTATCTCAAGCGTCATTTGTAACGGAAGAGGTAGTTGGGATTTAAGGAGAAGAACCTTATGAAATAAATATTCTACATTTTTCTGAATTTGAAGTATGAGTTTTCATTTCAGTACTGCGCTAAGTGTATTGTAATATATATAACACGAAGTTACCTCTCGATGAGAAACCTTGTACAAACGCACGAGAGATTCCAATGGACGTCGAGTTAGTTTTTCAAATAATTCACCCTCGCGAGTTCGAAATGTGAGACAATTTGTTCAAATTTGGCACCAGAAGAAACTTGGGCCTTTACAGAGGCAGGCAGAGAGCCCATCGAGGCTCTGCTAATTCAGCAAGTCCCCGTTAGCAAACAGTGAGGACTTGGAATTCAGCGAGTCCCCGTTAGCATACCGTGAGGACTTGGAATTTAGCAAGTCCCCGTTAGCATACCGTGAGGACTTGGAATTCAGCAAGTCCCCGTTAGCATACCGTGAGGACTTGGTGCCCATCTGGTGCGACCTGAGCGATGCACAGCACAGCACCTCCTGTATCAGCTTCATGGAGGCTTAGATTCAGTGGGTGAAGGTTTCTTTATCGTGTTTTTATTTTTGTTCCTATCTAATGAGTAATCCATTTTGTGCCTACGAGTGCCTTTGCTTCTGTTAATTCCTCCGTCTTAGTTTTGACCTCATCATGAATTTTCTCTCTGCTTATTCCGTTCATGAAGCGTACGGCGAAACTTTTCGTACGCGTTTATGACCTACTTGAGTTGAAATTCAAGTCGCACGTGTGCCTCACCATGCAAATCTCCTTCATTGTTCGAAATTTGTATTTCATCTCTGAGAATCGCGATGAGGAATCAAATTTCAAAACGCTGGTCCATGCACCCCATTAAGAAGCCTTTAGACACAGCGGCTGGAGTACAACTGGAATTTCAGATCTACGAGCCACGGCACCTCGACCCGGATCATGGTGACGTATCCGACTCGTGCTGGATCTAAAGGAACAATATTCTTTAAATGAGTTCCCGTGTCATAAATTACGCTGTTCGCGCGTTTATTGTGATTTTATTTGGAGTCGAGGGTTGGGTCACTCGGCAGGGGTGTGTCGGCTAACCTTGAGTTGTCGGTAAGGATGAAGCGAGGGTTTTTAAGCGTTAAATGTTTGGTCCCAAATGTTGCATTGCCTTATGATCAGCTTTAGGGCGGTGATCAAGGATAAGGAGTCAAATAAACACTTTCTTTTAATGATGTGTGACCTGATGATTTCGTTGCCTGATAACGTCGTTTCCTGATGATGTCATTGCCTAATGATGTGGTTGCCTGATGACGTCGTTGCCTGATGACGTCGTTGCCTGATGACGTCGTTGCCTGATAACGTTATTTTCCTGAAGACATCATGGTTAATTTGTGACTGTTGCTGTGCTTTAGGTGTTCTAAGATTCGTGGCTCTATGGTTAATTTCATTTTGCCCCGGTAACATTGTTGACGACTCAGAGTCGACGAGTATTTAATTTTCAGTTTATTTATATGAAATGTAAGAGAACCCTGACGCGTTTACCGACTGTGTATTGGAACTCGTCGAGTTCGGCTTGTTCTTGAAATTTCTTACCGAATTTCGAAGTCTCACTCCTGTAGTTCACGATGCAATTGCGTTGAAATTGAAACGCATCAAAGTTCCCGGCTTCAACTTTCGAGCTTTAGTACGGAAAAGGCGCGGCCGTAATCATTCCTTTCAGTTGACCTGTAGGAATGGAGTACCCGTGACTAAGGCAAGCGGTCGTATTGTTCCTAAAAGGAAAGGGTGGGGCGGATGCAGAGGCTACTTTCCTCGCCAGATTGTTCTCTCTTAGCCCACTGGGAACTTATGGATTTCTGCGGTCCAGGTCGTCGCAACCTTTTTGGCCGAGTCGCTTTTGGGAAGGACCTCTGGGTTCAGAGGTCTCTCTGCTCGGCGTGGGGTTGCGAGCCACCAGCCCTGCGATTTCTTTTCTGGGGTAGTTGAGGAGGAAACGGAGTTGCTTATGAATAACCTGGTCCGGTCTTGTGGGACTGTAGGTTGTAATTTTCTGACTACGCTTTAGTCGATTTTTATTTCTCGCGGTCAGATGTCATGATATTGTACGACAAAATCTTATTGAGAGCCTTGTTCCATTCAAATGGAAATTCACTCCAGAATTAACGAGTTCGACGTCGGCCGAATGTGGGTTAGCTCATTTTTGTATGAACTGTTAGTTACGTTTGCGTTTCGGTGGGTTGAGGTCTGGGCGCGTTAGCGCAAAGTTGATCTAGCGATCAGTTGTAAAACTGCTTGAATTGTCCCGATCAAGATCATTGGACAGTCAAGCGAGCGAGAATTTTGTGTTCTTTGCCAAGCGTTACTTGTTAACTGATGAGTGTCGATTGGAACCTCTATCGTGTTTCCAATTTAAACAGGGAATCCAGGCAGACTTATCGTTCTTTTAAATTTTCCATTTCAATTGAATTATTTAAGATTTAGATTTTTCATTTCAAACACATCACCTAACTTTTTGAAACACTCTTTCGTCTCCTTCTTTTCCCATGAGTTCGAATTGAATTGAAGTTTTCTCATCACTTGACTCACATACTTTGAAATTCATTGCATTCGTCCATCGGTATTTTAAATCAAGCTTTTAGGCGTTTCTCGCAATACCAGTACGCGGAATTACAGCTAGCCACGGTCACGAAAATTCACTGTTTGTGTATAATTTTATGCAACGCAGTGCAGTTGCGGTGCGTGCTAGACGATGTTGAAAGTGCAGCCTGTGAGCATGTCGTGTGAGACGGCTGGAGGCGTGGCGCGCTCGGCACTGACTGGTCTGCTCTATTTCTCCGTTGTGTGGGCCTTATTCGCTGGCCGAGTCTGCTTATTTCCTGACCAAGTATATCTATTTCCCGACCGAGTCTGCCTATTTCCTGACCGAGTCTTCTTATTTCCTAACCGAAGCTGCTATTTCCTGACTGAGGCAGCCTTATTTCCTGACTGAGGATGCCTTATTTCCTGACTGAGGCTGCTATTTCCTGACCGAAGCGGCCTTATTTCCTGACTAAGGCTGCTTCATTTCCTGACCGAGGCTGCCTTATTTTCTGACCGAGGCTGCCTTATTTCCTGACGGAGTCAGCTTAAATACTGACCGAGTCAGCCTTATTTGCTTACGAAATCGTTCAGCTGGGTCAACAATTCGACCCCGACTTCTACCGCTACTGCAGAACTCTGTTGACTCAAAGTCCTTCTGTGGCTACCGGCACGACTGCGTATGTTGAGTGCCGGTGACTGCACCCACACAGCACCCTCTGACTGCACCCACACAGCACCCTCTCACTGCACCCACACCGCACCCTCTGACTGCACCCACACAGCACCCTCTGACTGACCCACACAGCACCCTCTGTGTGATATGTCGCACGAAGATATGTCGTTGCAATTATGATAAACATGCGGCCACTCATGACTACATTCTCGCTTATACCAGCGCATCGTCCCGATAGCTTTGTGTTTCAGACATGTTGGCCAGAATGCGCCTTACTTTCATGTTCAAATGATCATTCGGCCCGTAGCTAGGGGGTCCGTGGCCGTACTCTGGAGAAGAACGTACGCTTGTTTTCTCTGATTTAGCTAATTGTCAGTGCTATTTTAAATAGTGATGTTTTTGTACGGAGGGATATTTTTCTAAAGAAGTTTGTTAATGTGAACTATATTTCGTGCAACCTAGGTAAAGTGATTCTAACTTTGACTACAAAGTTTATTAAAATCATGACTAAAGAACGAGCATTGACCCATGTGTTACTGTTATTATGTTTCCACTTATTGAGGAAATTCAAGGCAATAAATTTGCGCTAGTAAATATATTTAATATCATCTCAACATTCACACTGAACGTTAATCTTTCGTCTAATTCGGCACTATCGTAAATATAGCACATATTCCAGTGAAAAATTTCACCCTGGAATGGTAACCTTAAATCTAAGGTTACGTGGAAGAGAGACTCTTAGTCTGGCTTCCTTCGGAAAAAATGAAAGGCCAACTACGGGGTATGAAAAATCTGAGGCTATCATTCCAAGGCTAAACGATATACAGGTGTTAAGGGAAAAGAGGTGAAAAATTTGGCACTTACCACAAAGGGGAAACCTAAAACTGAGGGGAAAGAGGCCAAAGGGGAACACCTCTAGGAAACTTTGGGAAAAAATTCTTGTTTTTTAAGATATAAGCTGCTAAATGTTTGATAAGAGGAAATTTATAAAGAAAATTGCCCCCGAATAATTTATTTATGCATATACTTAACAGAAGTAGTTCAAAGTTTCCACCAGCCACATCGATGCACATCGATTTTGGGGACACATATAAAGCCTTGTTTTTTCAACACCTGTGAAATCAGAAGAAGATCTCGTTACAAGAATTACAGTGGCTTCTGGCGATATTTCTGAAATGCCAGGCCTTTTCCACAATGTCCGGCAGTCCTTAAGTCGAAAATATCACAAGTGCATCGATGGGGGCGTTGGAAACTTTGAACAATATCTGTGTGTAAAGTAAATGTACGAATAAATTATTTGTACGCAATTTGATCTTCAAATTTTTTAGTTTTGAGAATGAAACCAGTATCAAAAAAAATTATATCGCAAAGTTTTGTAGAAGCGAAAGTGTTCATTTTGCCACTTCCTGGTAGGTGTGAAAGTTTGTCATTCTTTTCCCTACCACCCTGTATTCGTAGTTACACCTCTATACCGTTGGTATTATTCATAGTTCGCATGCAAACTATCTCATAAATATTTCATGAATTGATTCGTTCGCACTATCTTTCGATAGATTGGCGAGCTGCGGTCAAAATCATTCCAGAATTTTCCAATAATTTTTGTGCCGGAATCACGGCTCGATTAGGCGCTTTTGGGTGGAGCGGAAAATGTGCCAGAGGACTGTAGCACATTCCTAAGTTTTTCATTGTTTCAGTCACTGTTGAGCTGTCGAGAATGAATTTCAGTCACATGAAGTTCCCGTTTAGATGGCCAAAAGATTGACAGTTTTTCTTGTAGTCCTAGTAGTTACACGAGAGCAGGTTTCTTGGTCAGAAGATTTCGGGCTGCGTTTGGTCCACATTTTCTTGTTTCTAGCCATTGAAGAAATTTACAAATTCAGGAACATTCGGAATCTGTAAATATATTCCAGACAACATACAATTCCAACTATCTTGAGTAGCTCTCAACAAATTTCTCTGTCAAGAGGTCTGTGATCGAATTTTTTGTGATCTTCATCGATGCATAGCTAACGAAGAGACTCGTTACCAGTCGGGACATATCCTGCTTGTCCTTACAAGGACTACACGGCTTTTACCGTCATTGCAAGTTACGGCATCTCGCGTTATCATAGTCCAGCGTTGACCGTCCTGACGCTGCTGGCTTCCAGCGTGCGCTCCTAATGAAGATCCTGGAGTTGGACTAACGCGGGGAGCGGTTCGCTCCAAAGTGTTGTAGTTTGGTTCTACTTGCTTGGGGGTTGTGCTGACCTACGTCACAGTGAACAGAACCGTAGTATCTTGTACGAGTATCAATGTTGCAGGATTAATGGTAATGTTTAGTAAAAAAATTCTAAAATGAACCCATTTTCGGTTCATCACTGACAGTGCCCTACTGTCTTTGATGACAGAGCCGTGCTCATCACATTGTACAAAAAACTGCATCGTCCAATTACGTCAGAGCTGAACCAATCTGCTAGTGACAGGTCTATCCAATCTATTCAATATGGTTCAATATCAATATTGTTTAATACTGATAGTTCACTCTCATACAATACTGAAGGTCTTGTCGAGTTCAATACAGACAGCTAAGTTTAATCCAATACTGATAGTTCAGTCTAGCCGAAACTAACAGTTCAGTCGAGTCCATTGTGAGTCAACAACGAACAAGTACCAAAGATTTCCTTGGGATGTACCCATTTGTATATTACGTGCATTGTTTTCTTTTCGAGTAAAGCTTCCAGGTCAATATTCCCTTAAAAAAATGTTCCAGCTGCGTCGGCGGGGATCCGCGTTACTTCGTGGGTGGCTCTGCGAGCGTCGCCGACAGCATTCAGGTGTAGGAAATTAAATTAATCTGAGACCGATGATTTTGTATGACAAGCAGAAGTATGGGTCTCAGATTTGTGAGCGCATTTAGCGTTTGACATACGGTTGTCTTCAAACATCCTATTATTGCATGTATCTATGGAACAAGTGCTCCGAACAGGCAATTAGAGATTACGCGCCCGCTTTATCACTCGCAAAATGTTCAATTCTAGTTTAAAATTCTTGTTTATTTGGCTCAGAGCTTAGAACGGTCGTAAGAAACACTACCAACTGTTGCCGGTTTATTTATTTTTGTGTCTGGGGTTGTGTTATTTTTTCTGCTGTAACTAAGTACGCAAAGTAGGTTTTGCATTGGTTCTGTTCACATGTATATTTTTCATGTTCATTGTATGTACGAGGTTGCGTGCATGAACGGATACACTTACCGCAAAATAAAGTTTAGGTTTTTCGCTGCTTGAGCAATTTCATGCTATCAGAGGTATGCAATCGTTAGCTCATTATATTCAAAGAGCTCAGGGTGCGTACGTATTCGGTATAATTGGTTAGTTTCTAGCCAAACCAACGGAGTAACTTTCACTCTTCAAGCCTCGGTATCGCATTTCGCTTACTTCTGATAACAGGGACCCTGCGCCAACAGATAAGGCTGGCGACTGCTCCAGTAGTGTGAATTTTTTCTCTACCAAATCCACGCCATCATTTACCGTATTGTTGCTTGAACTGTATTCATTTTCTGATGCATGGTTTAGTCTAAATTAGTTTCCTCTGAGCCAGTCTTGATGCCAAGATACGCCAAGTGTAAGCTGTAGGGTAATCGAGCCGTCGATATGGTCCAATTGTGGTCTGGCAGTTTCCTGGTGCTTGAGGCCACGGGGCATACGTTCGAACTAAATGTTTTAGATGGAATTCTATGTATCCTTCGTTGAGTGAATTGTCCCACGAAAGACCACCTCTCGTGTTCGGAAAAAGACGTACGCTTGTAAGATATTTCTACAAATTTCCCTCCGATGAAGGTTTTTGGAAGTCTCTTCAGATATCTGCTGCGTCAATTTTAATACTGCTAACCTCAGGATACTCAATGTTGCCTCTTATGTTCTGGAACTGAAGAAATTGCTTCGTCCAGGGGCAAAAAATTGCTTCATTTTTGATATTAATTAAACAAAATATTTAGCTTGTTTAAATATGAAAATTTGTACGATTATCACATCGCCGGAGGTGATCAGCCAATAAATAAAAGATAAATTTGAAATTTCAATGTCACTTGCTTGTTTGATTTTAGCATTATATTCTTAGTGATTGGAAAATCGATTGTTACACCATATCACGTGCGTGACTTCATTCAGAATAAACTATATTTTCTCTTTTTCTGTCTTCCGTTGCTCCTGTATTGCCCAATACCTCCACCATCTCGCATTTACTTGTGGCCCCAGCGCCCTTTAGGGGCATAGGGTAGGCCATAGGCAATACGGATAGATTAGTTAAGTTTGTCTATCCTATGCTATGGGGCCTGGCGACCCCAGGGGGGCGCTGTAAGGTTACCTCAGCTGCAGCTAGGCCTTCGAGACTTCTATCTTTGGTGCCCACTCTGCTTGTTTGTTTTCTTACTTTCTTCTATGATTATTATCCTCTTTTCTTCCTCTTTCTTCCTAACTTGTTCTTTCTATGTGCAGGGAATCTTGTGCGGGAGCACACCTGTACATGAATTCTACGTTTCCCAAAGTCCGTATTAAATGTTCCCCTCTTTTTGCTCTCTTGAAATCACATTTCATGGAGGCAGGGAGTTTCAAATTAACTGATCTTATTTAGTACTCTTGCCTACCTCTACATTGGTGCACGTATCGATAACAGAGTCTAAACTCAACAAGCTTGCCAAACAACTCGGGGCGGGATGCAAAGTTAGATCACAACTTGACCTGGTGCGTATTTAGACATTAACGATTTATTTTAATAGACTGCCGATTCGTTTATTTGGATCGTAATCGCCCGAGTTTAATGGATTGCTGATTACCTCAGTGCATTTTTGGCGCTAGTGATTTGCTGCTCACATCGAACAATGTTCATAAGAAGAGCACGCCGTATGTCATCTTCATGTTTCGTTTGACTCGCTCTCGGTGCTTCGTGGTTACGGGATCGTCCGTGCTTCTTTAAATGTTTTTTTTATTAAATGGAAGTTAATTAACTTGTTCCTTACAGTGGACGAAATAATCCATTTGGTTATCAATGTTTCGTTGTCGTGTTAAAGGCGACCGCAATACGCAACCACAGCATCGAAAAAATAATGAATGAAAAACATCGCAGGATATCAGAAATTTGTTTCTTTTCAGTAATGAGTAATTTTCCTTCAACTCTTCGCTTTCTCCCCCTTCCCTTTCTCTTTGTGCCTCTATCCTAGTTCCTTTTCCTCTACCAATATCCCCTTTTTTTCCTTTGTCTCTTAACTTTTTATCCTTTTCCTTCTATAGTTTTGTTTGTAACTTCAATTGAAGTACCTCTTCTCCCTCGTGAGACTGGAGGTTAGGCCTTGATCTAGGCAAGAGGCAATGTGTTACGAACTAATACATAGAATGCATTTCAATATGTTAATTTTCCCATCGCAAGCGTTGCGCAACCGCTTTCAGTACTCATATTCGGAATGAACTATAAACAATATTAACACTAATATTCTTTAGAACTTCAATACAGATGTTATATACCTCACTCGTCTGAAGAATGTCGTGATCAAGTAGCGGGCATACCCATGGTCAACTAGAGAACGATTTTTGGCTCGACTTTAGCGGAGGTATTTATATTATAATTCCTGTCGACTCTGTCAACTCCATGCTTGTAAATTTGTGTTAGTCTGCCCTAAGTAAATCCTCATTAGGAGACTTCGGCTTTTGAGTCCCTCAGGAATGCTGCAGGGGACCTACGGGAGAGTCGGTGGCACTCGTTCGTTGGCTGCGAGTTTCATTTCCAGGTTCAACCCTTTATCACCCAAATTATTTTTTTGATAAGTTCCAGCTAGCGTTGTCCACGAAACTGTCCGGTGTCTTGTGTGTATGAAGGTATACTACAAGGTAGTACTATTAGAAAAAAATGTCTACTGTCTTACGCGTATTGCAGTGGGACTGCAATTAAAAAGCTTTGTCTAGAATGCTAGCAACAGTATTTTAAAACGATCCAGTATTGTGCTATTGGTCTTTTTAGGCTAATTTGGGTTCTGAAACGGGAGCTTGTCTTGTATGTGATTGTTTCCCTTGACCTACTCTGATATTTTTTCGAAATGCTCTGCTGTAAAGCATTCCTGGTTGGAAACGAAGCTAATCCAACTCTTAAGTTTTTCAATTTGAATTTAAATCTAGGGTATTCCAATATAAAATCTGAATTGGATACGGAATGGAAATTTTAGAAACAGCGGTGTGCAAAAGCTTTTTTTGAAGGAAATTTTAGCATCTACTCTATATTTTGCAAATGAAGCGTACGTTCCAGAAGTCAAGATTTTTTCAACAAATTTTATAATGCCAATCGCAAAAAAGTTATATATTAGATTCTTACACTGCGAGTATCAACTAGATCCAATTTTTAATACATATTATGTGAGATAATCATGGTAACGAATTTAAGAGCACCGGGAAGGAAAAACTGTGACAGACAGAAAAGAGGATTTCGTCGAAGTAAAAATGCATGTACGTACTGTTGTGCAGTGGTATAACTTTTCTGGCAGCTCATTAAGCTTAGGAAAACTAGCCGATTGTGCTATGCATTTTCTTACGGGAATTATTGTCCCCGAATCAGCCAATTGTGCTCATTCATGTGTGTACTTTCGTCGCTGAGAGGCTAGCGAGAAAAATATCTTACAAGATCGTTGACTACCTCCCGAGGCGCTCTCAGGAGCACATTTTTATCCTGCGCGTGATAGGACCTCTCATTTCTTCGTTCGCTGGGACTCTGGAGGCACTTCATCTTAGGTGAAGAACGAAGCAACAACTTCATTATTTAGTACTTCGGACGTAATATATTCTGAAACTCATAGTTAGACTGTCAGAGGCACAATAGACCTGCAGTATAAGGTCAGACCAATAACTCTCATCGACGTATGGTCTCGGGGATCGTCTTACTTGGGATCGTCGTGTGTCCCTTTCCCTCACAATGATACTCACCGAGGATTCAGGAGAGGTTTATCTGCCGCAACCAGCCTGCAATTATCCCTGGCAAATAATTGCCGAGTGACGACACGCAGAAAAATGATGACTCTTTCTGTAAGTTTCGCTGACTCGAGCGCATTTACCAGAGTGAATGCGGAAAAAAACGTAAAGGATATTCGTATTGGTGAGTTATTATCGCGACATTCCAACAAATTAATTACTATCGTAAGGCTATTTTTATTTAAATTGGCACCCGTTCGAAAGCGTCAATGCCTCGCACGAAATTTTGATAGAAACATAAAATTTTCAATAACTACTCAATGGCCACAAGTTCATTAACCTTTCGCGCTCACTTTTTTTGTTTAGATTTGAAACTTTTTATTTAGTTATCTTTTATATGCTTATTGCTTCAGGTATGTTTTTCCAATCTCTGATGCTCATTTTATGAGTTGTTCATTATTTTCTATGGGATATAGTATAACTTCGATATTCTTTCGAAATATATATACTATATTCTGAGCTAGAAAACTGAAATTTACTGGGATGTGTTATCCCACAAGACCAAGAGGATTAAGCGATCACACTTACTATTTTTTCTGAGTTAATGGAAAAATCTATGGAGTATTCTAGGGCTTGGTACTCTTCAGTGGTGTAGATATAGTTTCTTCACATCGTGTCTCACCCAGAAATTTCAACTTGAAACAGAAGTGCTCTTTTTGTCTGTCTTCGTTAGCGTGCCTCTAGCCTTAGCGACCCATTGACGTACGTTAGTCACGTCTGAAAAATCAAATCTTATTCCGGAATTCATGTTCCGTTCGATTCGCGGTCAAAAATAAGCGTACAGGTACTTTTTCTACATGTGTTACACCGGCATTACTTGGAAAAAAATTTCCTTCTTGTGAGATATAAATTGTCCATAAAACGGTCGAGATTTGGTCGATTGCATCGCTGGAGATCCAAAGCCGAATTAGTGTTCTTCAGTACTAGAGGCTGGCGTAATTTTAGGTTTGTGCGAAAGTGCTAAATATTTGGCACAACCTTTATTCATTCATGTGTTTCTCTGGGCGTCGCCTTAGCCAGGGCTAAAATACACTTTGAATGCGGGTAAAAATACGTCGATATCAATCAATTTGTTTCGCTATCATAATTTTCTTGAACTCCCAACATTATTCAGTGTTTTATGTCCAAATTTCGCTGTTCAAATATATAAAAAAACTTTTCCTTACTTTATTAAGCTTTGCAAAAGCCGTTCGCAGCTGCAAAGAAGATGTAAATTCTATTCCAAACTCTACTCACCTCGAAAATTTTTTTTTTAAAGAAATTGACGACGATTTTGTAATGCTCTTGTTCTTATGCCTTTTTGAGATTTGTGTGTGGTGTAGAGTCTTTCGTTAGACTCCTCTGTCTTTGGCTAATTTAATAGAAGAAGTAACTCCGACAAAATAAGCAGTCTTTGCATTCTTTATTCTGCTTGCTACGTATAATTCTCTGATTGTGAATGATTGTCTGATTTTCAAGTATCCCTTCATAAATAGGTAACCAAGCTTCCTTTCACCCGTATCACGTGTTGCTGCAAATTGAACTTGCATTAAAGGGCTTCAAGTAAATTACATTACATTATGCCCTCTACTTGCTCTCACATCCTACAATTTCCCCGTACGATTTATGGATTTTCCATAAGGAGACGCATGCTCCAGTCGAACTGCGTATCCACTTTACCAGTTCGGCTTCCCGTTCGTTTATTGCGGCACATGAATAGACCATGCAGAACAAGCGGTCTGTGCCTGTAATGCCTTATATAGCCACAACCATTGCCCTTATTGTGGAGGGCCGGGACAATGGGCGCTGTCCAAGACTGGCTATGAAGACGAGGTGGCAAGACAAGAGCCACTTGTTTTACTGCTTTATCCTGACACCAGAGCAAATTGGTCGTGGGTTTTGCTTCGTAATTGACAGAAACGCTGTGCGGCTGGGATGGAACCGCGCTGCAGCCTTCATAGGCGGTCTCCTGTGATATCACCGTCATGGGTGAGGCCGTCATTTGAAATGCAAAAATATATGTGCATTGTGCTCTCCAGCGGCTGCCCACTGATTGTATTGTTCTAAATATACGACGTTGGGTGCTTCTGGACTCAACGCTGCATGCAAATTGAATTCGTTCTGTTGATTTGTTGTTTTCAATGAAATAATTCCGCTTTTGTTGCTGCTTATTGCAATATGTTGAGGTCTAAATTGTATTGTATAAATAACATGTTTGATGTTGTTTTATGGTTGAAGGGACCTGCCGAAATATAGTGATGCAGGTTTTTCGTATTTTGTGTGTTGTCATTAGATAAGGAATTTTGTGTGACGAGTACCTGAGGTGGTCCCTTCATTAGATTGCACTCTAGAATGTCCAGAATGCAATCTTACTGGACATATTTTTTTAGACACAGGAGAGGGAACTTGTTGCATTACTCTGCGAATTACTCTGTGCTTGTTTTGTCCTGATATTTATTGCTGATTATAACACACAGTACTGGTTATGACTTAGTAGGAGAAACTATAAACTTATGGTCGTACCCTATGTTTAATTTAAAATATTTTTTTTTAGAAACGTCGACCCCACAGGAGTCCTGAAATTGAAATTTCCTGCAATGAAAGAGTACTAAATCAAGTAATTCGTTGTACCTTAAATTAAAATAAAAGTTTTAAAATTCATTTATTGAGTTGAGGTTCGTATTATTTTACTCAAACATCTTATTTACACTTAATTGGACCTCTCTTTAACGGAATAACTGGACGGAAAGATTATCCCTTGACGTGAATGTTTTTCATGTGACTGCTCCGCGCATTCGTACCGGATATTCTGGTAATAGATTATGCATTCAGACGATCCGATTTTGTCAGTGCATGTCATTGCTCCGTTGATGAAAAGTTTAACTGCACTGTGAGTTTTGTTTTTCTCTCGTGCAAACAACCAGAACCCTCGTGTGACTTAATCAAGTACTTGCAGTTTCTACTTACAGGCCGATATGTCGATTAAAGTGGGTATTCTATAGGTGGTATTGATGTAACTATGGTATTAAAAGAGGTAATGAAGGTAAATAGTTCAAGCATGAGTTTCAAAATTCAAATTCTACTGCGTTCTAACCCGTATTCTCGAGAGTGCGGCATTGGAACACGGAATAATGTACTCAATATACGACCCCTCTGCCTCCTTCCCCTCTCCCTCCTCCCCCTCTACGCACAGACACATACACGTTCATACACACTTGACTCACGCGCCTGCACCCTGCCCTCTCCAAGTTCACAGAATTTCACAAGCGTTCGACCTTGCATTTTATGCCACAATAGCCAAGGAAAACCTCAGATTTGGACGGCCTTTCGGCACGAGGTCATGGAACCAGTTTTCCCTCAATCTATGCAGAAATATCCCTTTGTGGTCATGTTGTTCCGAGTAGCTCACTTGTACTGAGCTTTGGCTCTGTGTTTAACGTCAGTAGTTTTAGACCTTGATAACGTTCGATGACAGAGCTGATTGTTTCCAAGAGCCTATTTATTACCTAAGTCTTTCTTTTCTTTAAACATTCTGGAACCATTAAGTGTGGAAACACTGTGAGTGGGATTGTTGTGTTCAAAGTGTTTACGACTTTCTACGTGCTAGTAATGCTCCCTTTTGCTCATTAGTGACCATCGGGTTCCTCAGATTGTCGAGCGTTCTGACGCAACTCAAGGTTAATAAAGGCCAGGTATGGAGTTGATTGACCCTAAAACGATCGCAGGTAGGTTAACATGCACAAAAGGACGAATTCGTGGTGTTCGGGGAATTTTTCTTATCTTTATTGGTCCCGTGTTTTTAATTTCAAAGTCAAGTTCGTTCAGAATCTCTGAAATTCCTTTTCGTTTGCCAATCTGCTCGTTTTTTATTATCATTTCTTATCTCTTTGAGGTGGACGGCAGCTTGATAAGGTGCGTTTCTCCCTACTTGAACGAGTGCATTATTTTTGTTTTTACTCATTATCTATTACATGTTCGGATACCGTTACTTGTTATTCTATTGTATTTTAAGTACTCGTATGTTAATCACCATACCACTCGAACGTTTCTGTTGAAATAATTTCAGTTCAAATTAGCCTTTTGAATTTCATAGCGAGTTCAAAAATATTTGTCCCAGGCTAATTCAATTTTCATTCACAATGTTTCGATATTGTGACTGATTTGCTGATGGAAATGAAACTTGCTGGTTTCTTCGAAGGACACGTAGGGCTCTGAAGCTCCACTCGATGAGGAGAAGGGCAAGGGGTTGGTTAGTGATATCAATCCACGATAAAGCTTACAGAATTTAGTTCCTTTATTTATATGGTTAGTGGTGTTCCACGAAGTATGCGGCACTTTTTATTTTAATTTATGTTGTACAATTGTAGAATTACTTAAACCTTGCCTTACAATTATGTCTCACTAATAACGGAGGTGTACTTTCCACATCACCTAGCTGGATGACATTAACTTGAATGTTTCAATAATTTAGTTTTTCTGAGCATCATGCATTGAATTAATGCAGAACACTCGCTGAGGGGGAAATCCTTTATTATTTTATTGACAAGTCCTTGTGTGGAACGTCAATTACTTCTGCAATACCGTTTTTAAATGTTTTTTTCATGCTCAATTGCACCCACAAGGAATAAGTGTGTAATTAAACTCATCAGTGTACATCGTGTTTCCGTCAGATCAGCGCGCAATCCGGAAGTTACCAAAAATATTTTCAGTTAGCAGCCATGGATTCAGCAGTTGCTCTGGTACCGAGAATCTATTGTGGAATCCATCGAAAATCTATCATGGCTTCGCTCACTGTGGTCGGCCGGCTAACGTCTTCCTGCCTGTTCCCTCTCCTGTGTCTGAAGGCCCGTCCACACTATCAATCTTTGCAGCAAATATCGTGTTTTTCCATTCCCCGCGAACACGAACACACTACGCGCGATGGTAGATATTGGTGTGTTTGTGTTTTCCGACAGGTTGGAAAACTCTGAACACAAACTTTCGTAGAAACAGCGAACAGTCTCTTGTTCATTTATTTGTAGTGCTAATGAATATTTGATTTTATGTGAGGCAATTATTTTGGTTATTTATTCATTTGATAATAACTTAATATTGTCATTTGAGCCTATTTAGAATAAGGATTAGTTAATTTAGCATAAATATTACCTGGCAGCTGCATGAATAGTAGCTGGCAACCTGCCAGCGTGACTTTAGAAGATCGACGGCTTCATATTTTTCAAACATGATCAACAACTGCAAATAAATAATATTAAATTATCATCATACATCAACATAATAAACGTATTGACGAAGCAGTATTGTTCGTTTACATTTTGCACTGGTACAACCTCATGAGGCCGACAGCACAGTATGGACACCATTCAAAAGAGTTTGTGTTTTGTTTTCGTTTTTTCATAATTGATAGAGAGTTCGATAGTGTAGACGCTGCTTAATTAAGTAACTGGCTCATTTTTCCGCTGAGTACATCGCTGATGCCCTTGTTTGCTACGCTTTTCTTTTGCCTCACTATCCCCACAGGAGGCATACAAGTAGGATAGGCAATAGGGTTAGGTTAGTTAGGTTTGTCTATCCTATGCTATAATGACTGGCGACCCCAAGAGAGCACTGTTAGGCTGGTACCTCGGCTATAGATAGCCCATCGGGACTTCTATCTTTCGTACCCATTGTGCTTCTTACAATTTTCTTACTCTCTTCGTTGTATCTTTTTCTGTGTTTTCTTCCTCTTCCGTGTTAACTTGCTGGAATCCGGTGTGGGAACACACTTGTGCATAGATTCCACGTTTTCTGCAGTCGACATTAGATGGTATCTTCTTCGCTGTTTGTATCATATTTCTTCTGAAAAGGGAACTCTACGCTGGCGAATAATTTTATGATGTTTTGCCACGCGATATAACTTTTATTGTTCTCTTCAAACGTTGTCTTCTCTGAGGTGCTTCTGGATCGGATATAATTCGTATAGAATAAAAAGTCAAGCAGGTAGAAGATATAAATTGGTGTGATTTGATTTTTTCTGCTGTTGAATAGTATTAAATTCATAATTTTCTTATATGATTGAACGTTCTTCACACACTATTTTTTGAGGTTGAATGCATTTTAAAATTAACAATAGTGCTTTTCCAAAGGAAAATATGCTGCTCCATCATTCATTTCTTATATCTTTGTTATATATATGTGCATGTAATCAGGAATGATTTCGCTTCTTCACTTGCTGATTAAGTTTTTTAAATTTGTATATTTTGGTGATATTGTTACCACAAAAGCATACTTTGCAAAAAAATAGTTTATAAGTATCAATAATAATGATCCAAAAACAATTGTATTTCGACTAAGTACCACGCTACGGTAGAAAAACTTTAAACGTATTCATGAAGCTCGACTAAATCACTTTAAGTTCTAAAGCACATCTCACACCAAAATTGGTGTTGCCAAAACGTTCCCTACAGCAGTCAGGAGCTAAAAAATTGCTGAGGTAATGCAGTAATGCACTACAAACCTCCAATACTTAGCTGTGTGACTCGTAAGACTTCGTAACTCAGGCTGCGAACCAGCAAGTCTCATCTGTATGCTATTAAGCACGAGCCTCTATCATTATCTTTTATGCAATGTTTTATTCAGGAATGGATTTTCAGCCACGCCCTTACCAGGTACCAGTCTTAAGGTTGTCATGAGAGACTTCTGGTATGTATTGCAGTCTTCGCCAAGGATTTATTAAAGAGTATTGAAGAGTACTCAAGTTCCGCCCCACAGAGTGTTTAGGTTTTTGAAGCGAGTTCGCAGTTGGTAAATGTCGCTCTGGGCTTGGAAATATCGAATTGAATTTCAAAAAAATTAATGACGGTAGTGTTTATGCAGCAAAAAATGTGTTGGTAGTTCGACTCTTTTTGAGGATGAAACCATTAGCTCTAGCGAGTTTTTTAGAACAAGCAAAACAAGTAAAATGTTAAGCTTTAAAAAACAGTTTGAAATTATTTTCGGTTACTGATGTAGGATTGCGTTACAAGATTATGTTCTCAAGGAAATGAAACTGCTTCATAAATGTGCATTTCGTACGTCTGATCAGGATGAGATTATTTAGGTTTGGTAATATAGGAAGTAAACCAGTCAAAGACCAAAGAAACTTCCTCAAAATCACATGAACATGTTAAAAAAGAAAACTGTTCCAGCATTAAATCTTTAGCACTGTCATTCATAATTATACTCCAAGCAATATATGTTTAATTTTTTCCTACTTGCTGCTCGGAAAGTTACACTTTTAATTCGTAAGCCTAGCTGAAGAATGGAGGGTGGGGCCAAACTGCCTCTCTCATGCAGTTAAGCTTTGCATCCTTGAGTCTGAGAAATATTTCACGTCCGCCAGGTTCACTGAAGATAAATTCGACTTTTACGGCCCACTCCTTACAAGGCATGTGATCAAGAACCATTATTTGTATCAACTGTAGAAGATGTCTTCATAATTGCTGCCGCGAATATACTTTCCCGTTGTTCGGGTGCGAAACATTTTCATGGGGAACTAACGCCACACTAATTCCCCTTTCTCCGTATGGTTAATAACGGTGCACCAAACGAGTCAGCTCCCTATTTTATGCTCCCTGTGTTTCCCATGAGTCCAGTTCTGCTATAATTCATTTCGTGTAACAGTTTGCACCAGTTTTCTTGGTCTGTTGTGAGCTGTTACAGCGAAGAACGTGACCACGGTCAGCGCGATTTGCCGTCGTCCGGCCGTTAGATGTACTCCTCGCTGGCTGCAGTTTTTCAATGCCTTTCCTAGGGACTATTATCCTTCCAGATGTGTAGAGTCATCACGGCTAGCGGATTGCAGGCACTTAAAGAACACCCTGCACCGGACATGAAGTGGCTACCTTTTGGATTCATTAACTCCTTTGTCGGAGCCTCGAACTTTGGCTCCTCGACCTCTTGTATGCGTGCGCTTTTGGCCCACACTCATATTTCGACGAACTGAAGAAAAGGATCTCGACCCGAGCGGTGCTCAAGTTACAGCTTATCCTCGGTACTCCCTTCTACATATATGTGTTTAAGTTTCTTCGTTCCTTCAGAGCTTTGTGTTGCAAATTTGTGTGATTCGATACATTATATCGTAAATTTATTTAACGTTCTTTAGTTAAGTGAGATTTACGAGCCTGAAGAGTTCCAGTACCTTAACGTGTCGAAATTAAGTTCTTTTACTGCATCATACAGGGAACTCCGTTGCATGCTGTACAGCGTCTCTGCCCGTGGCACGTGACGCCAGAAATGACTAGGGATGTAACTTTAATAAAATGAATGCTAACTTCCATTAACACCTGTATTCCAGCACGTACTACGTGCCTAGTGAAACAGGTGCGCTATTGCCAGAAAACACTCACCTAGGGATTGTGGCGCAAA
Source organism: Orchestia grillus (assembly GCA_014899125.1). Lineage (NCBI taxonomy): Eukaryota > Metazoa > Arthropoda > Malacostraca > Amphipoda > Talitridae > Orchestia > Orchestia grillus. The sequence continues at coordinate 6,487 of VOMN01076677.1, read as the reverse complement.
CTTCTAATTAAGTTATTGCATTCAAGTGAATTGTTCGATTGCTTATCCATATTTTATGCTCATGTTACAGTCATATCCGAGGTGATCATTATGATCTAACTTTGACGTATTCCTGTTTCCGAGTGTGATGTATTTGATGTTTTTAAAAGAATTGGATTTTAGGTGCGGTTGAAATATTTTTTTTAATTTTCGGTAGCTTACAACAATATAATTCAGTTGCTCTATAAATAACTATTTTTCCTTTTTAGGTTTAATTAAACAACACGGAATTTTTCTAGCTCCTAACCTAGCGTTCTGCTTGACATTTTTCCAACAAAATCTTCAAAATATTTTTGAAATGATATATATTCGAGGACTTTTTCCAAAATCCAAGTTTAACATCGTAAACGAAATGAACAACGCGCATCGTAATTTACCGGACATTCAACTTATTCTCCTTGAATGATCGGCTAAAGATTTCTTCAAGTCTTCCGTATAACTGAGGAGTCGTCTTAGACTCTTTTTAATGGAGCAATTTCTGAGCCACGAAAAAGCTTTTTAATCTCGATCTGAATCGAGGAAAAGGCAATGTTTGCGAGGTGGCTTTACAGCCCTTCCTTTCGCAGCGCGCTTGTTGCAGTTGTGTTCCGCACGAGCTCCCTGAGCTGTGCTTCGTTCTGCGCCCCTAAATTCGGCCGCCTTGCGATCTAGTCCTGCAACAGTTAGCATCGGAACACGAAAACTGTTAGTCATTGGAGCTAAATTTTTGGTTATTATCGTCATCGTGCTTTCCCATGAAACTGTTAATCGCTTGTTCTTATTTGCTGGTGGGCCATTCGGCCGTCCCCGGGGGATGTTTATGACGCTTTTTTACAGTTTGTAATTCTACGGGGTTGTTTCTTTTTACGGTGTTTTGAAATTCATTAGAGTTCGCTTATCCACACTCGAAGTACTCTTGGATCTGCAGGACTGGGTTTCTCAAATCCTGTGTTTCTCAAATCCTGTGTTTCTCAAATCCTGTGTTTCATGAAAAATATCTTCACATACACACAGGGTTTACCTGCTCATCTAAAACGTGTGTCAGTCATGACGAACTCTACACACGCTCGAGCGAAATTTGAAAACGAACTCTGCGTTGAAATTCTCAACTGGATGACTTTATTCCGAGGAAATGTAAATGACGCTCATCCATTCAGCTGTTAATGGGGTTATTTCTTTAGTGATCCCCAGACATTTGAGTGTTATCCACAGAGGTATTTATTGTCAGTTCATTGCCTAGCAATCAGGCTTGTCAGCTGCAAATGAATGATTCATTTTGGTCTTGTACAAAGCTTCTGACGGTCATTTCATCTGAAATAGGATCAATGTCAATGAAAGGCCCCGATAAGTTCTGAGAAGTCGTGAAAGACTATCGGATCTATTGCATGGTTTTTGTGAGACGGTAATATGCTAAAGGATGCGGTTCGTTTAGCATTTTGAATTTTTCTTGTTTTAAATAGTTCGTGAGAATCGTGAAGTGAAAAGTTATAAGTAATCTATAATGAATTCCAGACATGCTGCTATCTTAGAATTAAATGTACGCTAGTACGCACTGGGAAGCAAATACTCAACAGTCGTCGATGGCTGTCTGTTAATAAATAGTAAAGTCGGAGATACGTTAGCTCATGTTTCGAAGTTTCTCAAAATCGTAATTATGTTCCCGTTTTTGAGTTTAATTTCACATCAAATGTTATGAAGTTGATGCGCCGCTAGTTTAATAGAAAATTTTGACCATAAAACATTTATGTGTGATAGTAAAATTCCTCGTGCAAGTGTAATTTGGACAGCACGGATTGTAACATCTGTTTTTTTCTCGTTTTTTCATAACCGAATCATTGTAAGAGTATTGCGATACAAGTTTGAAAAAAAATGTTGGCTGAAAAGCTCATTCTGTATGCAAAGTTTCATCGTGAATCCAAGTCATCCCAATACGATTTTTATCACTAAATTCATAATTATAAATTTGATTCCCGTGTGCTTTCCAAGCTTAAAAAATAAAGTCACTGAATATTTCAGCGCTAATTTAATCAAATGTTCATTGAATGGACTGCTAAAAACAATCACTCGGTTAACCTACGCCTCGTCAAAAATTGTATCAGAAAAAGTCTTGGGGGGACAAAATTTTATACTGGTATATCTTATGGCTTGCTACATCTCTTCTCTCTATTATAAATCTATTTTAACTCACATTCTCCTCTGTTTCAATAAGGACTGGAAATGTTCAGACAAATTTCTGGAACAAAGTGCTCAAAGAATTAAAAGATATTCCACTCAGGCCTCCAACCGTTTTCTCGCAATGTCACGAAAAAGACTTTGGCGAAAACGGTGACGGCAACTTCGATACAGGCAATAATGATGGCAGTTCAAATGGTGAATTGTCAAGAAACATGAGGAATTAGAAATCTTATCGCCACAGAATTCTTAGAGAAATTTTGAACAAGCGTAGAGGACATTATTTTCTTTCGAACAACCGGAAATGATAGACTTACGTAATTCAACGAAAAACGTACAAGGGGAAAAATATGGGAAAAAATGTTTACCACATGAGAAATATTTCCAAAAACATGAGCCACCCTTGAGGGCATCGACCACATTTTCCAGATTACATTCTCCACTCTCGCTCATGATGAAACGCAGTCGCCAACATCTGGTCAAGCAATTAAATTAGATTCATTAATTTTTTTATTCTGCGTGCAGTGTAATTGGGAGTTTTTCATTGACTTACTGTTATTTCCTTAGTTTCGTTCATCGCAACCCCTTTTTTGATGCGCACGTTTTTAAAATGGTCAAACATATATCTGTTATAGTTGCTAAGGTGATTCCTGGAGGTTTTGCGACTTCAGTAACCACATGCAATCAAAATAGGACTTATGGTATGTTTCCTATTTATTTTGGCTTAAGAAACATTTGCACTTGCCATACACTCGAAACATTTCAACAACGAGTCGCATCAACGCAATAGGTAAGCACCCTTGACATTATCTTTACGAGGGCGATTTTTTCTACTACAGTTTTACCAAGGAAGCTTTTTACAGCAGTTTTTCCACTTCGAACTTCACATTTTGTTATCCTGCCTACATACCTTGACACGTTGCGAAGGGTACGAACGGTAGTCGGTGCTTGATTGCGCAGACCCGATCGAGTCTGTGCCTTGCCTCTGCCCGAGGCCGCTTGCTGACCGCATGCAGACGATCATGCTTAACTTTTTTGGCGTGCTTAATCTATCTCGGCCGGCGGCCCATTTTGACGAAGGACACCAGCTGGTATTGATGATCATGGCTGACTCTGGACGGTGCCGTGCCCTAAGCTGTTATAGGAACCACGAGGTCGTGCAGTGCCGATGCCTGGATTTGCTGTCTTGTTAAGGCCGCCATGCTGTTAGCATGCGCAGAAATGATGTGTAAAGCTGGCCGTCATGCGGTACAGATGCTGGGGATTGCAGCGCCAAGATGGTGGCCATGGCACAGACATGCGAAAGCTTTTTGTGAATGACCGACGAGACGTGAAGCGTATCTTAGACTCTTGATGAAGTCGGGGGTACACATAGCCTATCTCGATTCGCAAATCACCGTTTTCGTAAAAAGAGCCTTCTTCATTTTCATTGGCAAATAAGAAAAAATGCAAGGATTCGCGTTTACAAGGAATGTCGTATATTCCTGGATATTGATGTCAATTAGACTTCTGTGCAGACGATGGACTTTCTTTTGGGCTCATTTCATTTTGATTTGCCCTGAGCTTCGTCTGAGACGTGGGCTACTTTGGGCCTGCCCTAATGATGCCATCCGTCATTTCTGCCGTAAGAAATAATGCCGAGTTCTTTACCCCTTACACGAACATGAAATTATGTGCCTTAATATGACCGGAAAGAATGATGATGGATTCATTAAAGTTCTAATCTGCTCCTTTAGCGACACGAAATGATTTATAGGCCTTGCGTGTAAGATTGATCTTCCTCTTCATTTATTAATGCACACACCGGAGGTATGACGTGAATAAATAACAATGCTTCTTGATTGTAGCCAGGTTTCTGAAGTTTTTAAGGACATGTAATTCAGCCATAAGTGACTAGTTTTTAGAAACTATTTTGCACAAAACGCCTGGGATGCATCAAACCGTAGTCATCGTCTGCCGACGTTTTGATTAAAGGTGTTTTGTATTCATTCATAAGTGGTCTCGCTGTAAGATTGATAATGATGCGATTTGCTTAAAAAGTAATAGAACTGATGAAGTTAGGGCTCCTTAAAATGATTATATTTATTCATGTGGCAGTGCAGTACTTGGTGACATTGTAGTGTATTATGAGCATTATCAGCGGAAAAATTCAATTCTCATATAGGATGCGTTTCGTTCCGCCTTTTAAGGCAAGTGATGAGATAGTGCAATGATGTCAAGTAGATTTTCATGAAGTGACATTTTTTCCCGCTTTATTTTATTTATTTTTATTTGATTTAGTGACTTATTTCCCGCTTTATACTTCCTTTCCAAACTTTGATTATTCATGACCGAGCGTGAATATTTTCACCCTTGCTTAGCCGATTTTCACTGTTAATTGAACTTGCGAAGGTGTACCTAAACTTGTTTTAAATCTCTATTTGTCACCTGAACATGGAAAGCTGAAATGAGCAGGAGCTTATAAGGTGATTTTTGTTACCATTCCGTGAAACTGACTCAACTTCCTGAGTCGATTTACGACGGTTATGTGTTTTGTGGATGCACCAGAGCGTCTTTACGTGGTTGCTAACTGTCAACGCATACCAGCTTGTCAACAACTGCCGTATGCGGGCGTTACCGTGCTGAAATCTAGAATTTGCCCATTAGCTTGAAAGCCAAACAACCACTTGCGTACTAAAACATGCGAAGTTTCTTGAGTGAAATGGTCCTATTGGTAATTATATTTTATCAAAACGTGGCATCGCGTCGATAGAAACTGAATAAGTAACACTTACGAAGGTATTGGCGGTTTTCCAATCAACAATTGCGGTAAACATCGACCGCAGCTCGCAATGCACACTTTCAGAGCCAAGAAAAGTAGGCAGAAAATCGGAGCCTGGAAATATTGTTGCGTGGTAGTCAACGGTGATCTGAACTGGTGTTTAGATTCTCTATGTCTAGAAAAAGCGTTAACTCGGATATTGGAAAAAAAACGCTCGCAGTTCTTCCAGTAGCCCCGACCGCAGGATAATGGAGGGTTGTGCTCCAGGTCTCATAAGTGTCGGAAGAAAGCAGGTTTCTCATGCCATTTGGGGGGGAGGTGGAGGGTGAATAAGCCTATGAATTTATGGGATTTCGCGACAAGCCTCATCGTTCTGTTTGCTGTCATCGAGGCTCCGGACTTCAAGAGTGGGTGGTCTGTCGTGTCCTTCTGCAGGCAACCAATCAGCATGCAAAACCATTGGGTGCGTGTGCGGCCTAAGTTGTCAATTACGAGGCTTTGCGGGGCTGTAATTTTTAATCTTCCTTCTTTTTGACCCAGAGTTGTGTTTTCCTAGAATATATTGTACCATGCAAATGAATAAATTCCTTATGCAGATGCATGCGTCTGAAAAATTTGCATGACCAACACGATTGTCGTAAGTCGCGTGAAGTATCCGCGCCACAACATAATTCTCTTCCTATTTCTATAAGCTAATAAAAATTGTTCTTATATCTGGACAAAAGTATACCAAAGTGCTGTCTGACAGACTGATAGATAGACGTGCGAATTATTTTCACGACTTTCTCAAATTCATCTGAAAATGATCACATCCCGACGGTGTTCGTGGATTCAGAGGTCATGAATCCGAAATGCTTTCAAATGTATACTCTGATTTGTCATTTAATCAATATTACCGTAGGCGATACAGGCAATCGATTGTGCTATCAATGAAGGGTCGTCTATAAAGCCGCCTCGGTCATCCATGGTCAAGAACATGTTTCACGTCCAAATTTTTTGGATGCCGATATATCCGAGAGTGACAGGAACTGTTGGATTAGTTATGCATTCAACGCTGGCAGTTATGCATTCAACGCTGGCAGTTGTATATTCAACGCTGGCAGTTGTTCATTCAACGCTGGCAGTTGTGTATTCAACGCTGGCAGTTGTTTATTCAACGCTGGCAGTTGTGTATTCAACGCTGGCAGTTGTATATTCAAAGCTGGCAGTTGTGTATTCAAAGCTGGCAGTTGTGTATTCAACGCTGGCTGTTGTTCATTCAACGCTGGCGGTTGTGCATTCAACGCTTGTGGTTTCGTGCATGCAATGTTGTCGGTTTTGTGCATGCAGTGCTGGCAGTTTTGTGTATTCAACGCTGGCAGTTGTGCATTCAACGCTGGTAGTTTTGTGCGTGCAGCGCTGGCAGTTTTGTGCGTGCAGTGCTGGCAGTTTTGTGCATGCAGTGCTGGCAGTTTTGTACGTGCAGTGCTGGCAGTTTTATACGTGCAGCACTGGTAGTTTTGTGCGTGCAGCGCTGGCAGTTTTGTGCGTGCAGCG
>VOMN01076674.1:0-30140 GCA_014899125.1 Orchestia grillus | reverse complement strand
ATCTGTACGTCTGGCGATTTAGAGGAAAGTCGGGCGGTACATCTTGTCTACTACTCGTAAAAAAAAATTTGGCTTAAAACTTTATTCTTTTCTGTTTGTAACTTGAATATTCCTTGAAGTTTGTCACCTGATTAGGACTAAGTTTGGTTCAGCAAATACGGGAGTCATTGAGACGTGTATGGGGAGTAAATTTTCCTTAGCAAACATTAGATTCTTCCTTTACAATTATACAGAGCTACCTTGTCTGCATCACCGGCGCCCTGGGCGGACACTTGATGAATTGTGGGCAAGTGATGTGTTCTGCAGCGGCCTGAGGTGCCGTTTTCATGCGGGAGTCATGGCAGCTCATTTTTAGGAGATGCGTAGATTAAGCCTGCCCCAATGATGAACTCAATTTTACGGAACGCGCTATAAATTTTTACCATTTTACTGAAAATGATTTGACTTTCAAACAAAGGAGATCTGACGACAAGAAAGCATGCGCCAAATGCATAATTTTTCAACAGTATCAAACACTAATTCGACATGCCATGAACTTGTTCGTACCTATTCAATTCTATGTAAGTCGATGCTTCGGACTTTTTGTTCCCTAGATATCGAGATGATGGCAATGTTCTTTCACCTGCTGATAAGCTAGTTTGATCCTCACCCACCCCTCAGGGGGCATTGGATAGGCCATAGGCAATAGGGGTAGGTTAGTTAGGTTTGTCTATCCTATNGCATTGCGTCTAACCCCAATAATAATAATAATAATAATAATGATCCTCACCCAAGTCGCTGCGTGATCATATCGTCGAGACTCGAGTGTGTTGACGAGCGTGGCCTGTGTGCTGTGCAGAGCCGCTACGCCTACATCCGAGGTACGCACCTGAAGACGGCGTCCTCCCTCAACTACGTGCAGATGGTGCTCATGCCTGTCCTCACTTCCCTCTTCGACCACACCGCCGCCTACGAGTTTGGCCAGGACCTCCTGCGTGAGTTTGATGCATTTGTCTCATCCCTCGTCTGTCCTACCACTTCTAAACACAATTTGTGAGAGTACAGGTAACCCTTTAACCCCGAAGTTATTTTCGCAATAATATTGCCGCTAGTTTTAGATGGAGAGCGAAAAGGTAACTGCAGCCTTATGCCTCATAAAATATCGTTTCATAAGGAGAGTTGTCGTTATGGGGCTCAGTACGGCTGATGACAATCGTTCGAATAAATGTCCTCCGTCCCACAGGTTTTGTTTTGTGATAGAACGATCTCATTGTCTATATCTGGATGCATACCTAAGTATAGAAACCATGAAAGCTATTCTCGATGTGGGTGTGAGCTCGGTATTTGATTTACAGGTTGTTGACTCAAGTACAACCTTGAATAGACTAATGAAAAGTACCCGATTCAATAAATTTTTGAATGAAATTCATATCTTCAGTGTTTAATTACATGTTTCGCTGATGCGTGCTGTAATGAACGACGCTAAGGCGTACACATTCGCTATGGTTTGCTTAATGTCAGGAATGTCTAGTGTTTTTAGCGTTCGTAATTAGTGTTACACTTGTATGACACACCGTCCAACTTTACCTGCGCTTATGCCTTACATTTACTCAGTGTCTTTTCTCTCACTCGATTATTTCTTGCGCACCAATGCTAAATGTTGAACTTTTATCTTGTATGACAGGCCTTAGAGTATCATGCTTTGAATTGTGCAGTGGACGAGATCCAGGTGGCGTGCTACAAGATCCTGGCTGCCCTGTACCAGCTCGGCACCGACCTCACACTCGACAAGAATAGGAAGTTCATCAAGATAGCGCTGGACCGCAACCGGCCCGCCATCGGCACCTGCCTCGGGGCCTTCGCTGCCACCTTCCCTGTAGCTTTCCTAGAGCCCATGATGAACAAACAGAACCCCTTCAGCATCCACAACCGCATCGCAGACCAGAGCCTCGAGGCTCAAGGTGCGGGTGTTTCTAATACGGTAACTTTTTTTAAATGATTTAATTTTGATGCTTCTCTTCTAGTTATCGTCCAAGATCAGTCTTGAGGTGAACGCTCACTCTAAACCAACACATCATAATCTGGAGTTTAGTACTACAATGGTTATTTTTTATAGCCTTGCATCATCTTTTAAAACCCTGCTAAAGCTTTTTGTCTCAAAATGCTCTATTCGCTTTGGATGTTTCTAAAGGAATTGGTGAAATACTTAAGGAAGGAAATTACGTTTGCATTAGAGACACAAATATTAGCAAAAAATAAGGTACCGCTAAAACTCTTATTTGTTTCTGTACGTTTGTTTGAGACTACCATAGTTTCCTGCCAGGAGTTTTATTAACCACTAGTTACCGCTCTTATAACTCTTAGGGGTGTGTGTGTGGACGTGGTGTAACCCTACCAGATCCCTTTGTTCTATTTCCCCAATGGCGGTTGCAGCGTTGGCCGAGGCGAGGCAGTTCGCTGTTCAGGGCACTCGAGCAGGTGTGCTCGTGACCCATGGCTCTGTGCTTGCATTTATTTGATGTCAGGTCACCTTTCTTGAATTTGATTAATTCTCATAGAGCACATCTAACTCATGAGAATATTTCATGAATTAAATTTGGTTATTTACTTATGGTGTGTGAGCGACGCTTTTCTTCATTTATTACGGCTGTTCGATTTATTAATTGCTGCCAAGAGGAGAAAATTATCTTAACATTGGTTACATATACGCTAAAGTGGATTTCATTATTAGTAAATGGAATCTATTGTATTTTTGAGAGCGAAGCATGTACTACGGAGCAAACGATCCATTTTATAATCCTAAATCCGACTATTAATCGAACAGCATTAAACAGTTATTCATCTTGGGCGATATTAACGGTTATATCATTAGGACATTATTGACTTCATGTGTCATTGTTCACGTTTGATCACAATACTACAGTGCTTACTTAAAATTTACGCGCATGTAACCGATTTTGACTGTTCACATGGCTGATGTGTAAATAGATTGGGTTGTTTCTCAGTTATCAAATTTTGACTATGAGCCAATAATAAATCTTGAATTTTGACGAAAAAACTTTAAATGTACCCCATCGTGTTTTGCATGGCTCTATTCACCCAAAATTCTTCATGAAATTATGTTGCAGATGAAATCTAGAATGTGAATAAAAGGTTTCATTTTTCAGTAGGTCAGTCCATGCGATCGAAGTCACTCGAAAACATTTTGCAGAGATCATTGTGAAAATGGAGACTGCCATCCCGTCGCTGGAGGTAATCCTCAAGGAGGTGGAAAAGTTCGTGGACGAGGCCATTCCCCACGACCAATCCCCGCACATCATCGACATCCTGCTGCCCATGCTCTGCTCCTACCTCCCCAACTGGTGGAACGTCGGCCCCGACAACCTCAACCCTTCAGAAGGGTTAGCTGGGGACTGGAGCACCATTTTCCTACTCATTGCTTCACTAGCGTATTTTCTTTGCATAGTCGCTTGAATAAATTTAAGTGTCTTTTATGATTCTTCGATTGTTTTGTACTCAGTTCATGAAGGGTATTAATATGAGATTGAGCAAATCTACTCGTACTATACGTGCTCTCAAGTTCCTGCTAATTCGGTTTCAGCTCATATTTTGAGTTATTCAAAAATATTGTTTGTTCTCTAGCGTTGATAAAAAATCATTGGACACCCGCACAAGTTGTCGTAACTGACTGACGCTTCATTTGGCCCTGCTAGGAACCACGTGTCGATGGTGACGTGCGAGCCAATGAACACGCTGCTGCGACTCGTGCTGCGCCTCATCATGACCAACGTGGGGGTGGAGAACGCCCCTTGGATGACGCGTATTGCCGGCTACACCCAGCAGATCATCATCAACTCGAGCGAGGAGCTGCTCAGCGAGCCGTACTTGCCTCTCGCCGAGAAGATCCGCAAGCGCACCGAGTATATGTACAGCAAGGAGGAGAACCTCCGGGGCTTTCTCAAGTCCTCGACGGAGGACACGAGCCAGGTGGAAGGGCAACTGCAGGAGGAGTGGCAGATCTTAGTGCGCGACATATATGCCTTTTACCCGCTGCTCATCAAGTATGTCGACCAGCAGAGGAATCACTGGCTCAAGAACAACATTGAGGAAGCCGAGGATGTCTACAACCACGTGTCCGTCATCTTCCATGCGTGGTCTAACTCGCAGGTGAGCTCGGGCTTGAGGAAACCCACATGGCAACCTTATGGTAGGTGGTGATGACCTTCAGTAGTACAGTTATTGGCTTGGTTACGTATCCCTTCCTCAACAAAGTTTGAATAAACTTTCCGAGCAAATCTGCGGGGATCTTTGGACCTTCCTGTTACTCAGGTAGTACCGTTATTCTTGGCTGCTGATATTTTTGCCTGCTCAAATCTCCGCTTTATTCTCATGCTCTATCGTAGAGGTTACCTAAATATCATATGCCAGTGACTTTGTCTAATTGTGTCTTAGTTTTAACTTTTGACTTGAGTTCGCTCTTCGATGCAAGAAGCCAATATCAATGAGTTCCACCTGAAATAACAAATTATTTCGAGTTACCTATACTCCACTCCAGTAGTAAATCATGATGTTCAATTTGTAATAACTTCTGGAACTTATTCGGCCTCGTATGATGGATCTTACGAGTAGTAATTAATGAAACCCTGTTAAGAAATCTATGCCCCTAACGTGATGTAATTCTTCAAATTATGTGAAATTGGTTGAAGCTTGTGATTTTTGATGTCTTAATCATTTACAGGCTAATATGTGTGTCCCATTTCCGTGAGACTAGTTTTCAGGGTTTGATCCATTTTTTCATCTTTTATTCTTGTATGTAGGTTTATATCTTCCTCCTGCTCATAAAATGTTCCTCCTGAGCAATAGTTCTGATGCACGGTCGAGAGCGTGTACTCTTAATACGAGCAAGTTCATTGCCCTCTATTTGTGCGTGCTGTTTGTTTGATGACCGGTTTATTTGGTGTATTCCGAGCCTAGGTCCTGCAGGAACTTGTGGCCACTGCGGTGCCTGTTGTAACTTATGTAATATTAACCCTATAACGCCGACCGTAACGGTTTCGTCTCGTTTGATATTATTGTTCACTGCGTTGAAAATACCTAAAAGTTCGAGCGACTGCTGACTGGAAACGATTTCGATACGTTTCACTATGCATAATGAAACCAGTAGCAACGCCGTTTCTTTGTAATATCTGACGTTCTTTTACTTACAGTGTTTACTTTATTTAGATAATAATTCGGTTACTTACGATTTCAAATTGTCTTTGCAGTATTTCCGTCGCGAGGAGACCAACTTCATCAGCCAGAACGAGATCGACAACATGACTCTGATCATGCCCACTGCGTCCTCCAGAAGCCGCAACGCCGTGCTGCCCGAGCCCACTGCCTCTTCTGGCGGCAAAGTCAAGGTGAGGTCTCTCACTTTCTTCATTGTGGGTGTGTGGACGTCCCTCGGGGGTAAACGCGCCCTCAAATCCCCGTAGCAAACCCTGTGTCCTTTTGCCCTGTGGTCTTCGTTGTACCGCACTCGCTCATGTAAAAATTTTTCCCTTTTAGTTTGTAGGGTTCAGCACATGAGAAACAGTGCTAAGGATGGTTCACACTCTCCCCTTTACACGTCTATTTTCTGGGACGTACGATTTTAAATACTGTGTAACCCTCAGTGCAATCAAAGGATTTTCGCAATAGTGAAGAAACCTTGCAAGATTATACATCTCACCCTTTTTGCAGCGGAATATTAACACAAGAGTTACATGAATTAAAATTACAGACATAGATTTCTTGACCCATTACAATGTACATCTGTAACTATAGCTACTTGTGGGCCCGAATGAGTTCTATGACTTCAAGGGCATCATATATATCTAATCTAATACACAATCCTTAACATACACGAGACTGAACGAGTAGGATATATTGAATTGATCAGATATAGTTAATTTTTCATCACTTCACAATGACTATTCAATGAGAAGCTGTATATTCAATAACACACTTTTAACTTACATGCAATGTGAGTGATGTCTTAATGGTCTGTCAGGACATAATGCTATACCTTCAATAATTACCACCCTGAATATCTTGATCAAAAATAAGATTCAAGACGGCTCGTCTCTTATGGCCCCCTATCAGGGTCGTGTGCCTTAGCACGAATTAACTCACTTTCAACGCTTAGAGTGTGCTTTTCTCACGAATGGTAGAAGGCAATGAGTTCCATGCCTTGATACCATTGTACTGAAAACTAAATTGGGATGTGGTTTTGGAGTAAGGAAGTATAAATTTACTTCGGTTTCTAGTCAAATATTCATGATAGCCAGTTTGAGTAAATACTAATTGCTTCAAGTCGTTATCCGCTTCATTAGTCAAAATTTTTATAAATGAAAGTGCGGAGTGAATATTGGTAAAGATCATGACGCTTAAGTATTTCCACGTATTTATATAAGTCGTTTGTATGAGCATTATATTCCGAGTTTCTTGTCGTCCTGAACGTCTTTTTTTGAAGAGAAAGAAGCACGTTTGTTTTATTTTTATTAGTTCTATGCCATGCGTCAATGCCATATTGAAGATATAAATGAATTAATGTTCTGTATGTTATTCTTACTGCTTCTGCAGGTACGATTTTGATAACTTTGTAGAGAATCCCAATGGATTTCGATACTTGAACTCAAATATATGATACATGATCTTTAAAAGTCAGGTTTTTATCAATGATTATTCCTAGGAATTTGGATGAGTTAGTTTCTTCAATCTGACCATCACTTTAATTTTAGCGTGAAAATTAGTATTTTGACTTGTCCGTCATGAGTGCTTTTGATTGTATTGATTCGGCCTGTTGCAGTGGCTCGCAAGTGCTGTCAGCAGTGAATAAACTGAACAGTAAAGTTGTCCATGCACTTTTTACTTGAATGATCGAATTACGTTCACGTGGTTCTAGGCGGAACACAAAAAATATCAAAACCCTATTTGTACCTGCTCTATTTCCGTCAAAGCAGTGAAGGGAAATGTCTCATGAAGCTCTCACATCGTCATTGCCATGAGCAGAATGTCGAGCGTGTTCCATCCCTTGAGTCGTAGGTTTTGGAACATGATGTGAATAAACTTAATCATACTTAGAACACCCCACACACACATTCCCATTATTTTTTTATACACTTCCTATTATTTCAATCCGTATTGTGCTTATACACTTCCTATTATTTCGATACGTATTGTGATATTTATTTAGTGTATTTTTTGTAGCAATTAATTGACGGTGTTCACGTTCGAGGAAAAATGTGTTTCTCTATTGCATGTAATGTGGCTCACTATTTTTTCCATTATTCAAGTACTACCATGTTAGATTATGCAAGGTCAATGAAATGAATCAGATGTTCATTGAAATATTTCTTCTCTGAATTTTAGCCATTTTTTAGGTTTGCTCATCCTCTATTCTGCAACGGCTCAAATTGTATCTGTACTGTCACTTTTTCGACAGAATGTGATTAGAATTTAGTACATTTACCATTTTTACTCTAGATTACTCAGAAGTGAATCTAGTGTTGATGCACTTATAAATCTTCGAATGTTCTTATTTTCTTATTTAGAGCTCGGTACATTCTAGCTGTCAGCTGTTCATGAGCGTCTCTTTTGAATACAACTTTACTGACCTCTCTTACTGTCTATCCCCATAGCCAAAGTGTCGTACACTCACGCCTTTACTTCTATTCCTCCGTCATTTTTTCCGACGGAATTTTTCAAGACTCCAAGTCTTGTTTTTCGTGACTCGTAACTGTACATATTTTAGTGGTGTTCTTTACGCCCGAGTTGACCTAATCATCACGAGTGTTGGGGGTCGTAACACGCATGAGTCTCCTCCCTGCTGTGTTACTAAATTATAAATTATGCTCTTAAACGCATGAAGTGAACTCGAAATATCTATTTTTACCTTCATTTTTTACCTTGAGAGTGCCTCTTAGTGCGACTAGTGCCGAATGAGTGTGATCTTCACTTAGCTTAGCATAGTCCTGTAAATACAAAGATGACTTACGTTGAAGCTCATTTGTCTGCCTTATGCAACAGTGGAACAATACATGGCGAACCTGGATACAGGTCACAGTGTTTTTAATAAGGACTTGCGAAAAGTGTGATTATGTTTGAGGAAAAATTTCTCAGACGAATAACATTACGCTGAAAAATTATATTTCGTTATACAAGCTGTTAGTGCATAAGGAACTGTCTAATGATTGGGACCATACTTGAAATAGAATTTGACTAAGCAATATTAGCCCTGGAAAGAAACTGAATATCATAAAAAATAATATTTAATGAACTGGATTTAGTTATTTTCTATAATGCAGTGATTCTTGCTGGAGTGCCACAAAACAAGTACGATTTAGGTTAGCTAGATTACTGCTATGATTGTTCTTTGCCATCGATGTTGATAGGTCCTGGGAATAGTTTTGTTTACAGTGCTATGAAAACTAAAAATGTTAGTAACTGTCACTACCTAGGCTCTCTGTTAGCAGTAACTGTCACTACCCAGGCTCTATATTAGCAGTAACTGTCCCTACCCAGGCTCTATATTAGCAGTAACTGTCACTACCCAGGCTCCATGTTAGCAGTAACTGTCACTACCCAGGCTGTGCTTACAGGATTCTGCAGCTGCAGTGTTCGCTCATTCAGTGCAGGTGCAGTTCTTCTCATGTTCTTGTTCTTTCCGTCTTGGTTGCTTCATTTCGTGCCCACGTGTCGTGACTCTCAGCTGTAGCAGTAGCAGAGCTCGTCCTCTCTTCAAGTCTCGTTGCCTGACCGCTCCTTCTCTCAACGTTCGTAGTCTTGTTCGAACACTGCTAACCTAACGCAGTGTTACCTGATGCGTGCCAGGTGACTTGCTGGGTGCCACTGACAGCACGCTTGTGCTGGTCACCTGTTCTAGGTCTCTGATCGCATGCATGCCGTGGTTAGCTGTCACGTGTAACGGACTCGACTTAGGCAGTCGGTCGTGTGTGACTATGGGTTGCCTCTTCAGGTTGTTCGGTTGATATGAAGGACGCATGCCAATTAACTCTGTTGGTACAGCAGGAAAGCTCATCCAGCCGTGTTCAGGCTGAGTTACTAGCATGCTTCAAATCGAGCGCCTGACGATGCAACCTTGAGTACTTGCTACGTGCATGACGGAGCTCCACCTCATACGCCTCCCCTCTGTGTCTTCTCGTAAAACTTATATAAACAGCGAAAACTGCTCCAATGACTCCATATGACGGAACTCAATCAGCGCAAAAATAGGGGGCCCGCTACGGTTGGCATTCATTCAGTGAAAAAATTCAAGGGACTCACTGTGCTCGAACTCTTAGCAGTTTGTGATTGAGGGCTTTAATTTCAAAATACTCAAATGCTTTTTTGCGAGGAAAAAATTTCTAGAAATCTCGCTGTTTGGGAAGTTGCTGGGCCAGGTTTTTGAGTGGTATTTTGTATCGGTCGTGCTTTTTGAAATTTGTATTTTTGTTACCGAAAATTACTGGAAATATCACTGTAGTTTGCTTCAGTCCTGAATGTAAAAAAAAATTGTTTTAACCAAATTAAATTGAATACCTAGAAAGGTCTTCAGTCTAATTTCAACTCGTACAAGAAAATTATTCTTAAACAGTGTTATTTCAATGAGTGTGGAGGCACTGCAAAATGCCAGAACCTGGGGGCATTGCCATAAAATTACCCCGGAGAGTGTTTATCGCCATCCTCAAGATACGGTGTATCATCAGTATTTATGAGTATTCTGTCAAGTAGTTAGAACATCTCCAAAATAACACTGTGAATGCAATGAACCTAGATAGTTACAGCTCATCTTACTCATAACATAGAATACACAAATAGCAATTGGTCATACCTTTAGTCATAGGTTCTAGCATATCGTATAAACTTGTATGTATATTGGTCAGACAAGCATGCGAGAAAATGAGGAGCTTATGGAAATAAGTTCAACATAGATTAAGTACATATTAACACGTTAGGAATAGATACCAATAGAAATACCTACATATCTTGACCCATGAGTATGAACGCCACCAATACAGACCCCTTGGTGGGAGGTAAACAATAACTAGCACTGTCCGGCACAGTCCCCATAAGATCGCCTTCCAGAAGTCGCTGTTGCCATAAGCGCTAACTAAAAATAGATTACGTTTAGAATTTGCATCATAATTCAATGGTCATGGTCTATCCGAGCATTAGTGTTGCCTGCGTGCTGTGCCTGCTTTATCAGTTGGCCCCCTCACCGTTTAGGTTCGTTGCAGTAGTGGCACAGAAGTGTAGCTTAAATTCCGCACCACTGTCGGGAGCATGAGAACTGCCTATGTGAAGCGGCCTCGAGCGTCAATAACCCGCGTTCTACAACAGCCGCTCGTCGACGCTTGTTTTGCCAGTATTTAGCGACATAAATTTCAGCGTTTCCTCTTTCTTCGTATAATCAACTTCATGTGTTGCATAACTAGATTTATTAGATTTACTGGCATGTTTGCAGTTGCATGCTAACAAAATCCTTACTAGCATGTGTACTGTAATGCCAAGTGTTACTAGTCGCTCTATTAATGTCACAGTTTCTTGTGTCGACCTACTGTAGTGGAACACTGCCTAATTTTATGGTAGTTCTAGACTCACACTCGAAGTTCAGCCGTCTCACCTGTGTTCGGAGGCTGAAGAAATCAGCCTCCGCGTCCCCGTCTCTACAATAAAATTGTTGAGTTCATCACCCTGGCCTCGGACTTAAAGAGGACTAAATTTTGGGTGCTCCCTTGTCGCTAAAGTGTTGCTCAACCTATTCTCAGTTGGCAGCGAAATTAATGACGACTTGAAAATTAAAAGTGGATCATGATTATCGAATAGCTTTTGAAACACGTAAGGCTGTCGACCAGGTCTGAGATGCTGAAGTACTGGCTGTAAGTGCAACTGGAGCCAATTCTTCTTGATTTTTGAACATGTTTTCATGCGATCGAACACCTACAATTTCTAAGTAACCTCGCACACGAGTACATGTGGCGTTGCTGCTTGTGATTTATTCTCTCTGAGGAGAAATGAAGCACGGGTCCTGAGCCTTTGTTGATTTAAGTAGAAGTTATTCTAGATGCATTTTTCGAACTTTATTTGATGGAAGTTCTTGAACTGAAATTTTTCTATTACATCGAAAAATTGTTGAAGGAATTTTTTTTGTGTACGAGAAAATGTTTTACTTGCCTCAGTAAATCGACATTTAACCAGGAAACTACACCGAGTTATTTTTTGCTCCCTTGTTAATATTAACACTTGAATATTTTGTTAAACCATCATCATTAATACCCCCAACTTTTTGCCAACTCTTTGACGGTTACTACGATCTGTCTAAATTTTCATTTGCTATTATCATTGCTCTAACTCAAAACATTCGTGAATATTCTTCTTATGTCATACATTGAGGAATACTGTCAATCCCCTGCTGCCTTCTTTCTGTAAACTAATATTTCTTCGTTTCCTATTTTTCCTTTGCGGCCATATCCTGTAACGAGACTTTGACCTAATTATTTCGATGGATGTGCAAAGAAGCATGTTTCTGCTTAGTGTCCTACTCCTCCACCCCTAGAGACAATGTAGCCCCTGGTGTTGCACGTGTGGCTGTAGGCTGCACTAGCCAGGCCTGTCTGCATGTGTGTCCACAGAAGAAGAAGCGCGCCCGGGACAAGAAGCGGGACAAGGGCAAGGAGCTGGCGTCTTCCCTGATGGTGGCGTGCCTCAAACGCCTCCTGCCCGTCGGCCTCAACCTCTTCGCCGGGCGTGAGCAGGAGCTCGTGCAGCACTGCAAAGAGAAATTCCTGGCGGTCAGTTCTGTGAGGCGGGCACCTGCTTCTCAGTCTTTAATGCACGGCTGGGTAACTGGGTCCGTCTGAGTGCTGCTACTCTGGTTTCTGTTGGTCTTAAAAGCTAGGTGAACCCTAGAACTTAACCTTTCAGTTCAATTTAGGCAGCTATTTGGCACGGCTGTGTCGCATCCTATTGCAAAAAAATTATGCGAATCTTAATTATGAAGATTTAATGAAATAAATTTACATGAAGGAACGTGTGGCTTTGTACTTGAACTTCACTTTAAGCGGAACTGAAAAACATTGTTTTGCGACGAAAATTATCCATTGAAATTTTTTTACTCTGGTTATCTCTTAGCCGCAGTTAGCATGAGTTATGTATCTTTGACTTGATAGACATGCAGTATTTGAAATAATTATTTCTGAGAGCGTTTTGCGGTTTTCAAATTAAATGTGTTTAAAATGTTCTGAGCTATGCAGCTTGAAGCTAGTGTTTATGTAGGTTGATTAGCATGCCTGAGTGCTGTTCATGAGTGAGCCCAATGTGACGGTGCACCTGTAGGTTCCCCTGGCGTGGGAGTGGGAATTTCTTGTGCCCATTAAATGTAAGGAATTCAAAATCTCATTCTTAAAAGAGCCATTAATATTCGAACAACCTAACAGTTCGAGCGTGATTTGCGTGCAGAAAGTGAACGAGAGCGAGATCCTTGAGTTCGCCAAGATCCAGCTGACGTTGCCTGACAAGACAGACCCGTCGGACTCCATGAACTGGCAGCACACGCTCTACTCGCAGCTGGGCGGCGGCCGCACACCGCGCTCACAGGACGCTGAAGAGAAGAAGCTTGAGCCTGCCATCGACGACACTGTCGAGAGGATCGTCGCCATGGCCAAAGTGCTCTTCGGGCTCCATATTGTGAGTACTGATCAGTGATAAACCTGAAGAATAATAACATTTTTCTCTTTTGGTTGAACTAAGTAATTTATTTTCAGTATGATAGCAGAAAGAGTTTTTCGTCGGAGATTATACAGCCCTTACTGAAAATTACTCCAAATTAGAAAGACGTGAAATTGTCTCATTGATGATTGTCAAGTAAGCTTGAGGTAAAGAAATGTTAAAAATAAAATTTAAATTTAATTGACAATGCGGTAAAAATTCGTAAAAGTAAATGTTGTAATGAGATGAGACTCGAGTTAAATCATTCATTAGTTGTGGGATCTAAACATCGTTAACTTATCTAATATTTTGGCTTAGAAAAATCCCTCGAGAAGAAACACGAATAACTCTTCATTTTGATTTTAATAAAACGTTATCCCACTCGAAATCATATAACTGAAAACTCTAACCTGTTAGTATCTATGTGTTTCAAACTTTGATGATTCCTTGGACCTCTTGAATAATGTTTTCTTATGGACTTAAGTTAGAATATGAGAACTTGATACACATGTTGCCATAAATTTAAATATCTTTTATATTGACAGATGACAAATTTTCCGCTTTTTGAATCTTATTTTTCTATTATCGTTTATTGATCCAAGTGTTGCATGGAAGTTTTGTTTTATTCATGTTCGCTTATTATCTCGGCCACATAGCTTTACCTTCGCATTTAATGAATGTCTGTGTTGATGTAAGTTACCTACTCCCTGCAAGACGAAAAGCTTGAGTCAAGTCGTTTTTCACCAGCGGCCCATTTCTGCTCACTCTACTTATTGGCTCGGCCTTCCACTTTGAAAATTGTGACGCCGTCCGTATTTGGCCTACGAAATGATTACCTTGGTTTAGAGGCATACGAGCCGGCCGAGTTCTTTACTTCTTTCTCCCTCCATAAAATATTTAGTTCGCTTTCCAACACTTCCATTAACAAATTCTATATTTTGAGGAAGTGAAAAATTAGTTTGGTCGTTAACGTGCTCGATTATACATAAACACTGAATATGCAGTCTTCCATAGTTTGATTCATATTAGAGTTGCCGATTTGCTAAGTTCGATTGTGGACTATGTCTGTCTTAAACGAATCAACCTTGGTTGTGGTTTTTCTTAAATTTAAACCTCACTTTCTTTATTCACAGGGAATAAATTCGCTCTTAGGAAACCTTCACCCCAGTTTTCAATCTAATATTCTGAAATATATTTTCTCTATTTTAGATTTAATATTCGCTAGTCTGTATGCAATCGAGTTATTGTTCAATGTTCCTATCAAATTCACGTTTCTTTCTTCCACTAAGTGAAAATTCTTTGTAAGCCCATCTCCCAACGCCACTAAAGTATTCTTTGGACAGCTTCCCTAAGTGGGCTGTGCGGAAGCCCTGCGCCAGAGAACACTAAGACAGATCTGTGCACGTGCTGAGGCTGTAAACCAAACTCAGTGAATGGTAATGCCTCCACAGTTCCTCATGTGTCTGTAGGGGCCTTGATGAGATAGTATGTGTTATGCTTCGCTGTATCTACGGTAAACCTTCTAAAATTCGGACCTCGTGGTCGTACCAAGACGGATTTTTGAAAATCCAGATTTTAGCACGTTTCTCATAAATACTCGAGTATTGATCACATTACCCGTGTGAGATTAACTCAGTTCATTCAACGGCGTATGAAATAATGGTAGCTAAAACTCATGGACCAAAACAAAAAATCTTATTCTAATCTACGTGTTGAGTATCGTACGTATTTTTCACCGAACCTCATGGTCAGATATCAGAATCCGGATTTTATCTTACGATCCGGATGGCATCTGGATTTGTAGGCAGGTTTCTGGTCCCAGAAATTGTCTGAATTTTTGTGAAATTCGGATTAACGAAGTTGGGATTATAGAAGGCTTACTGTATATTGGTTCAGTGCATGCACACCAGCTTTCATTCTTGACTGTGAGGGCTCTGACGGCTCCTCAGCTATTACAATAGTGTCTACGATAACTCGAACTCCAGAACGTGTGAGTTTAAGTATAGACTCGACTATTTTATTCCTAATTTGGCTAATTTATCTCCGAATAACGAGTCTTCTGGAGTATGGAGGCATCCAACCTAGAAATATTTCCTTCCTTTCAGACTCGTTCTTAGGGTTTGTGGAAATGTTTATTCTTGATGCTTTAGCCTTTTAAGAGCAGTCTGTAGTTGATTGATCTAGAAAAAAGTTATGGGTCTAATTTTATCATTCTACTTTCAAATATGCTCATGTTGGACAGTCTTTAAAATATTTCTCTGTCACATGCACTGCACCTTCGCCTGTATTTGTTGTTCGCCAACTTGCAAGTTATTCAGCTGTTTTTTGATCGATGCCCAGTTATGTATTGAACAGTTTTGTAACACGTTTGGAGCCGAGCAGAGAAAATTTTTGTGTAACTCACGGTGATATGACAGCGAGATGCATTTGTATGCGAGCTCGCTGTTCATAAAAGCTAATCCCTGAGTCCGAAAGCCGTTTGCGGTTCATTTGAGGTGTTACAAGGCTGTTCATATTTGTGACTGGGTGCATGGTGGTGATGACTGAGCATGGCTCACTGGCACGCGCAGATCGACCACCCCCAGCACGAGAAGCAAGTATGGCACTCTTGCGTGTCCATTCAGCGCAAGAGGGCCGTGATTGCATGCTTCCGGCAGACCTCTCTGCATATGATGCCCAGGTACCTCAGTTGCTGTAATGGCTTCCTCTGCCCTCCCTGCACGCCTCTTCTGGCGACTTAGCTGCCCTTTGTTGCTTCTGAGTATTGTGTATTTCAAGCTCAGCTCCCGATTGCGTTCTGGTTATGGACTTGTGTTTGTTTTGTCTGCGGTTATAAGTATGTTTTGATTGCTGAGACTGTGTGAGTGTATTCCTAGCATACATCTCGTAAAATTAAATGTCTCTCCAAAGCAGAACTTTGTTTCTTAAACTTTGTAATTGTTTCTGTGTATTCGTGTTAATTGAATTCCCTCGTGGATCATCTCGAGAAAAGTTTGTGGCCGTGTCTCTAGCAATTTCTTTTTGAATAATTCTGTGGCATTCCAGATAATTATGCTAATATATTTTCATTGATTGCGTGATTAGTTATTCTGTGCCACTTCTTGAAATTTCATTGAATACCTTGACACGAAGAGTCTCATGTGTGGCCAAGCAAACTTCTGACGCATTAAATCACCGATCTTGGTGGTACGCGTCAACACAATGATCTCGTCTAGCTTACCTAATTCTCTCCGACTCTATTTCAAGTGCCGCTTAAATTGTTTTATAATTGATATTCCGTTTAAATAATTCACTGCAAGGATCTCCATGCGATAGGGAAAAGACTGACAGTCCTCAGCCGTCGTGAAGCCATCTGATCTTAGCCAAAATATCACCACTGTCTGTAAACCTCAGACCTCTGGAGTTAGTGATGGTGTTGGAGTGATGCCTGCATTCACTCTCACGTGCGAGACTTCCACTGATATTGTAATGGCTGAATGCTTCAGAGTTTGCAGGCAGAATGTTGTCCTGTAGCTAAAGGACGAGCGCAATGCACCCACGAGTGTAGGGCCCTGAGTCGAGCTGGGGCTAGTGATGTTCACATATATTCCCTATGATTTTTTCTTCTACTGCACTCCTGTTCTATTCTTTGTTACTTTTCGTTTTGCTTTCGTATTTTGATTTAAACCTTTGTACATTCTGAATTCTCGAGCGTTTTCATAGAACACTCGGTAATTCGTTTGTGTTTAATCTCTTCGATATTCAAAGCCAACTTGTATCTATACTGACAACGTCAAATTTTACATGTGACGTTCGATAAAGAAATTTAGTACGTGTGTTTTTTGGTCCATTTACTCTTGTTGCCCATTCATTTTATGAATTGAATTTTTTTGTGACGAAATCCTTTATGGAAAAGGACGTGTTGACTTTTTGTACAATGTTTGCCTTTCTCTAAGCGAAGACAAAATGCGCTATAAATACTTGAATATTTTCTTCGTCCTTTCATTCTCTAATAATATATTGTCGTTTTACTAAATAATCGAGGTACAATCATTATTTTTTGTTATCAATAAGGATTTGGACGATATTTTGTATTGGGTGTGATTTCGTGTCGTACATTTTAGTCTAGTAGAATTAGGTGACTTTAGTGACACGATTCACTTACTAACTTCACTAACACACGTGTGGCACCAACTTCAGCAGCTGCGAGGGCCAACTCGTGTTGTCTCCCTCTTTTTTGAAGGAATTTTGCGTCGCTGAAATTTTCAATGCCTCTGCGGGACCGCCTTCCCACAAGTTGCTGGCCCCCCACCCACCGATGTGTGTTCTGTGCTGATTGAACACCGCCTTGTGTGTCGTGTTGTGGCCTTGTGTTCTCACAAGCTACCCTTCCTTGGTTTCTCTAACTGTGCTAACTTAACAGAATGATTCCTCCCACACTTCCATTCTTCGAGCTGTCTGTGAATACATGTCTCTCAAGGAATGTTAGTGTGACCATGTTTGAGGGATCTATAAAATTGTCCATCAGTCGTGCAATTATTTCTGCCACGTAGTGGTATTGTGGGATCACGTACCAATGAATTCAACTATTTTATTAGACTTGGGTTTCCTTCAAGCATTGCTTCATGTGCATCCTTCGAGGGAGATGTCTCACTCTACATAATAGTAAATACCGGCTCTCCGAGGATCGAGCGTCACGGAGTTGCTTGGGCTAACTGTGTCGTCTGTTAACTCGGTACCCATCTTTACGCTCCGTTCCAGTGATCCTTTTATCTTATTGTTAATTTTGCACTAACCCCGGTGGCCCCAAGGCGTGCACGCCTCCCACCGCCGGATCTGGATGGAAGAAGATTTTATCTTTCGCTCGAAAACGAGCAGCCATTGCTTGTCTGCGGTCCGTGCCCTTCTATAACGTGCGAAGGTGAGGTCTTCTGCACGTGCTGCTTCACCTTTTCCTTCCTTTAGGCTCTCAAAATTACCTCTTCTCTGCGACACCATCATTTTTATCACCAGAATTTTCTTAATTCGAGAGTTAGTTCCCGTGCACGGTATCTTGCTATTTTTTTTACCTCGCAGTTTTTATCGTTGATTAATTCTTTGAAAATTTTGATTTGGGTTTTAGCACCATTTCTGTTTTCTTATTTTTTCCTACAAAGTTTTAGTTGGTTTAGAGAATGAATTGTCCCTAAGTTTTACTTTGGTTTACACTTCCAATCTTTTTCTGCGCTTCTAACTTTGAGTTATGTTTTTTCTTGAATTTTTAGTGTCTTTGAAACGAAATTTTTGCCTAGACCGCGAAAATTATTTTTCCAAACGAAAGCGTTGCAATTAATGAAGTGATCCTTCCCTGCCCCTGTGTGCGCGCCCAACATCGACCATGAAGCGCATCCAAATTGAGCTCAAAAGTAGCCTCTAAATTGAGTCATTGACTTAGCCTGTGTAAGAAGCTATGCTTGCACTTCTGTGCTTGGGGGCGTGGGCAGGGACAAGGGAGCGACGCTTGCCTTCTGTACAGATCTTTTTCTCTATTGCTTTTTTGATACGTCTTTTCATTTCCTCTTCTCTTTCGTTTCTTTGTTTTTCTTTATCTTATGTATGTACTTTTCTTAATTAGTTCTATGTGAAGTAGCTATGCAAGAATCTTTACGTGTAAGCATTTGAATTTTTTGAGTACGCGTCTTGGGTAGCTTCTTTTTTGTTTTAGGTTGCGAACCAGCGGATGCTGAGAGGCTCCGAGGGTCGCACGGGTACGCAGGATCAGTGTATGCTAGTTAGCGTCTTGCTGCCTCTCTCAACCATTAATTTGTTCGTCTTGCCTGAGAAACCTCGTGTCGGCCATGGTCTATGGTAGGCGCTTGCTTCTTCAAAGGAGTAAAAAGTATAATTGCTTCAGTAACTTGCTTATATTTGTACATGGGCAGCACCAAACTGTCGGTGGCATCAGCAAATGTTGTGTTTCAAATATTTGCCAAGAAATCTCTATACTCCTCTGGAGTTTATTTATTACTTTTGAGTACTTCATGGTACATCCAATCGTGTTCTCCTATCGTCGTGAGGGCCGAACAACAAAGATTCAGAGATGATGGCTTACTTTAGAAGTTGTCCAAGTACACTGCCCACCTCATCACACTCGAAAATGGATGCTCATAAATGAGCTTAAGTCTTCCTTGGTAAGTGTAAACTGTACGGCCACGCATCAGTATTGGCGTTATGTCAACACTAATCAAACTTACCGTACTCTTACTCAATTGTGTTTTTAATACATTTGTACTTGTGATTGATTGATGGCAACTCCTTAGTCGGTAGCCATTCTTAACGTTTGCATGTATTTGTATCTCTGAATCACCTTACATGTTGTTCGGAATTCTTCATAGATCCTCGCCAGATTTATGCACTAACACCTCAATGCTGCTGCCACCGATTTGCAACCCATCTTCTCCAGTCCTTCCTCCTGGAACATTCTTCAGAAGAGCCATTCAAATCTTCACTTTCAATCACCACTCCTGCAACATTTTGGTTCCTATCAGTTGTTGTTTCCGACAATTACTTTTTTCAGCAACACTTGAGATTATAAGTCTTACATATTGATGCTATATTTGGTTATGATTTGATAAAAAAAAATATTGCTCATGGCTCGAAATGCAGCGGGGGGATGATATGGAGGAGGTGCAGTGCCCGTGGTTGGTTTCATGTGGTGGGTGGGGGAAGTTGGACGACACTTAAAACCATGGTTGGCTACTGACTCACTAACGAACACTTCAGTCTAACCTGGGCTTTTTCCAACCAACATATCTTACAGGCATCGCGCCGTTAACCTCTTCCTACGGACCTACCGCGAGTTCTGGCTCTCAGATGAGAATGCTGGTCAAGAGGTCGTCATTGAGGACCTCACGGTGAGACATTTGAGTTCTGCAGGAACTGCCGAGCCTTTCCGGTAAGATGAGCGCCTCGTGTTATGTTCTTCTAGGACAGGAAGCCTCGCATGGTCGGCGACGGTAGCATTCTCGTCACGGTAAGACGAACGGCTCGTGGACAACGCTGGTAGGACTGTCGACCTTCTTTCTCCGCTGCGGATATAAATGCCTTGTACAATTAATGTTCGTCCGTAAAGCATGCAAATAGGACTGCAGGCCTTACGCGGTCACGTGGCTACTGCATGATTCTTGCAGTAAAACAAGCGTTAACTCGAATTCACTCACAGGAGCTAAGTGTTATCGTGTGCTGAGCTTATGAAGTTCATGGTCTCAGACTGGCGTTTGATGTAGAAGAAAAATATATGAGCCGCGATTAGATGTCTCGCGGCTTGAAACTCGATCCTGCGGTCAGCTCATGTCTGATGAGAAGAGTTGGCTGGAGGTGCTGTTTTGCCGAACTCAGCTCGTCAGACCTGCAGTACCGTATTCTCAATTAGTATGAAATACTTCAACAAATTTGGCGATTAATTAAAGGCCATTTTTTCCACCGTGCTTGACAAGTTTCTTTGAAGAACAGGTCAAAAACTTCTCTCTCTTGATCAAAATAAAATCTAGTTATGAATCTCTTTACGTAACCTGCTCGTATAAACTCTGACATAAAACATGGAAGCAAAAATCTTACGAACTCGGTCTTAAAGCCATTGTCGTAGGTGGGAGAGGTAATCGTTAGCTCTTTGTGGACCGCTGAGCCGAGGTCTATTTCCTGCTAATTCTTCATTCTAATTGTGAACTATGACGGTAGCAAGACTGAGGAGGGGAACTTAGGAGTTTCCATCTGTAAACGAACTTTCCTTTACCGGTATGGGAGAAAAAGCCTATTTACGCAACACGTGATGATGAGCTTAAGCCTTTAGTTATGTAATAACGAAGCATCGGTTGATGGAAGCGGGAGTTCATGGAAGCGGCAGAGAGATGTGCTCCAGGTGAGACTAACCTGCTCGGATTTTCTTGTGACGGGCTTCTAATTGCAAGATCGTTTTACTGACCTAATGCTGTTATTGTTTTACCTGTCTCATAACTTATTTCATTCTTGGTGGTTGGTAAAGTTCACATGATTTTGGACCTGACATGTTCTGAAATTTGCAACTTCAGGTGCTTGGAGTTTTTACTAGTGAATCACAAAAGTTATTTCAACTCTATACTTTTGCATTTATTGAAAAATTCATAGCTCAATTTTTTTAATTTCTGTCCCATACAATAATTTTTATAGCTTCATTCAGTGAGTATCTGATGTAGCACTTCTCAGTGAGTTCTTTTATTTGTAGCTGTTAACAAAAAAGGGGCAGTTAGTAGCAAAATCCCATACGCTTCTTTCATTTTTAATCGACATTGTATTGGCGGATTTGCCTGTAACGTGTGAAAACTGGCGTCGTTCATAAGTTGTGAGAACTGTGTGCCGTTCCTAATTTAAAGTCCGTGCAATGTTACTTTAGTGTTACTCTAGTGTTACGCTAGTGCTACTCTAGTGTTTCTGCAGTAGTTGTTGTAGTGTTATTGTAGTGTCATTAGAGTGTCTGTGAAGTGTTCCCGCAATGCTAGAGAAACTAGCTTGTAGACACAACAACGCGGCCACCATAGCCCCATTTCCGGGAACTTAGTGCCCCTGCTGCCGCTACCGCCGCAGGTTACTTGCCTGAACTCCTGTGAAGAGCTCGTCACTGCCGTGTCTAGCGTCTCAGTGGCGTGGCAGCCCTCCTTTTATTCTAGTGTAGCGTTACTCTAAATTCTCTAATGCTATTTATGTATTGCTGCTTTTGTAGATTGTAGCTTCAAATTACTGGTGGTGGAGATTGAAACTGTCAGTGCTTCTAACCAGCTAAGGCTTGTGAGCTTCACGCTTCTGTGTGCGTAAGTTAGCGGCCCTAGGGCAATCTGAATGCGAGCCAAAGTACCTCCGTGCGAGTGGTAGGTAACGCCTGACGACAGCGACCCCATGTGCACAATACTGCCTCCTGCCCCTGCAGCAATCCTTCGAGGACGCTGAGAGCAAGAAGAAGGAGGCGGAAGAGGAGGAGGACAAGCCTGACCAGCTGACGCAGCTCGTGACCACCTTCAGCAGGAAGGCCACCACTGAGAGCGCAGGGGGTGAGTGTGTCTCCTTTACGCTTTGTCTTGAACTCTGAGCTCAGAACTGCGCCTTCATTCTCATTCCTAACCGAGCTCTTGGAGTTTTAATTTGATCTTATAATACTTTCACTGCCACGTGATGCACATGTGCGTCCAATGGCATTTTGCAACTTTCAGCTCAACTGCTATTTAGCTATGTTCAATTGCTGTGATTATCTCTTGCTTCTGAGGAACATAATAAGTCTTCCTCGATTGTGTATAGGCTGCAAGCGCCTCAACTTTGTAGAACCATTACCACGAGAAAAAATTCAATTTAATTCTTTGTTAGTAAAACAATAATGATGACAGCGAATGTGTTAAGGAGGCATGTGTTACTGGAACTAACTTTTATTTCTTTTTTGATAAATAAGCGGCTTGGTACCGAATAATTCTCACTTCATTTAAAAAATGCAAAAAATTTGTATTAACTAAGAAATTACAATTGAGTAATAAAACATAAGAATTGTATTTTAGTATACATTATATTTAATTTTTTTACGTTTTGAATTGTGATACAGGGAGGTCTGATGGCTTCACACACGGTGCTTAGAATAACACATTTTATTGCCATCCTGACGTATTATAAATTCAAAAAATCGATGTTCGCAACGTAACCGTACATCGACGATTTAATCAATAGTGTTGTACGATAATTCACTATAACTCATAGTATGTTTAACTCTTTATCGTCTACATGGATTTCAAAATCCACTTACGTTAGGGTGCTACTTGTCTCTCGCAACAAGCCAAATGCAGTCTTATTTAGCGTATACATTAGGCTGGTGGTAGTTTTTGTGACAAACTAACGCGGCTTTCCTGCACATTAGCAGTGGAGGGACAGAAGTAATTGCACACATGAAATTTCATTTTTTAGTTAACATCTAGCATCTTATACACTTGGTCGAGCGAAGTACTTCAGTAGATTAAATTAACTTTCATTCAACCTAACGTGTAGTGTGACCTTCATCAAAATTTGCAATTAACGTGCCGAAAGGACTCACTCTGTGGATGCTCAGCCCCAAATCGTCGGAGGGTCAATCGTTCGTTAGCTCGATGAAGAGCGCTCTGCTGGGTCAACTCGCGCTGCATATTGTTAGCCAAGTTTGTTCAGAACTGAACCTCAAGTTGGGGTAACGTTTAATTCTTTGAGTTCGCTGCAGAACTTTGACTGGTATTGTTGTCCTGTGAGTTTAATGAGAACCATAAAGTGAGTGGCCGGGTGTTAATTACTGTAATTTCGCGGGATTCGAAAAAAGACGGGTTTGTTGTGTTATATAGTCCGCTGAGAATTAAAATCTGAGCGATACAGTCTAGTGCGAGGCCGACTGCTCGTGTAAAATTTTCCAGCTCGGTCATTCTCTGGGTTAACGGGAAGCTCTGTTGAGAAACTAGGTCATTGGTTATTAAGTAGGATTTTTTGTTCTATTATTTATGCATACTACCCGACTCATCAATTTCACTAGTAAATTAATTTATGATAAATGATTAGAACGCGTTTCCCCTGTCAGAGTATCTTTAGATCACGGCGCCCTGACTGCCCGGACTGAAGCGCTACCCAAAATAAATGTAGGAAACCAGTGCAACACGAAGCCGAGTAACTGAGAAAAAGAAGTTAAGGAAAGTACGTATTTCATGCACACAGGTGTTGAATAAAGAAGGCTTTTCATGTGATGTGTCCCCCAAGAAAGAAATCGAGTGGAGTCCTGTGGGAGATTTCAGCAGCCAAGCAACAGGACCATTTCGACCAACCCAACTGAAACAATCTAGAACTTACCGGTCTAAACGTTTTTATCAAATTTCTTAAAACGAAACTTTTTGACAAAGCTTCATAGAGACAAAAGTGTCAAGTTATCACTTTCTGGCAGGTGTGAAATTTTGTACCTATTTTCTTTTAACACTCTGTACAAGACTGCAGCTAGCTATTCGTACTTACCTAAATATAGCATTATTGCCAAAATAATTTGGTTGGCAAAGGGTTTATTTTGCGCCACCCACTCAGTTAGTGACGCTAAATGTTAATGGACCATTGATCGAGTCGAGACGCCAAGTCCTTACATTATCTCGACCTGCTGGTCTGGAGCTGAGCCACCTGCCTGCCTACATTAAACCATGTCCCATTTCATTCCAACCACATGACATACTCTCGTTTCATTACAAAAGAGGTACCATATTCACTATTTATTTTCCAAAGAATTTTATTTTCTGCTGTGGTTCTCTTATGTTTCTTGAATTCCTCATTATAAAAATGTAGAATAAGTTATAACATTCGTGCAGCACCCACACATGTTGATACGAGTCTGTCACTGCAGGGCACGGCGAGGACCAGCTCTACATGAACTACGCTGAGATCATGGCCAAGTCGTGTGGGGAGGAAGAGGAGGAGGGGGGCGACGACGAGGGCGATGAGGGCGGCGATGCTGCAGCCTCCATCAATGTGAGACCCTGATGCTTTAGCGAGTCGTAGTTGTGTCATCGGTGAGACTTTATAGCCTTGGAGAATCATTGTTCTGCTATCAGTGTGAGACTCTACGGCCACGCATGTTCATTATTCTACCATCAATCGGAGATTCTACAACCAACCATTAGGTATCGGAATTCCAGCATCAAATTTGAAATTCTAAAGCCATTAGGCATCATTATTCCAGCATCAATGTGAGACTCGACAGCCTTTAACGTATTAATATTCCACAATCATGGTATCTTGACGTACTTGAAGAAACTTTAAAAAACAGCTATGCCAATACAGTTGATACCTGAGACAACACGCATAAGATTTTCAAATGACTTTATAAAATTGATGAGAGGACGCACTCTCAGTTTCCCCCCGACCGAGCCTGCACCTGCTCATATGGTGGGGGGACAGGGTGTGGCCGGTGTGCGGTTGGGGCTTCATGACCAAGGGGAGTGCGGCGTGTATTGGGAAGATCTCTCTGGTCTGGCCCCGTGTGTCGTCTGCTGAACGCTCAGCTTCACTCGGGAACAATGTTCCTCACAGTGGCCAAGTTCTGGGGTTCATATGTGTTTATGCTCGTAAAAGCCTGTGTAAAATGGATGTCCAATGGGAATCGAGAACTGATCTAGATAATTAGGATAAAAATGTGGTGCATTGACGTCGTGCTCTGGTGTTGTGTCTGTTGCTTGGGTAGCTTTAAAACGAACCTGGAATGCGAAATACTTTCACACAGATGTGAGATTATTGTTTATTTACAATCAATGTGAAGCAGAGGGTGACGCCTGACCAACACAAAAGGTGACGCCTGACCAACACAAAAGGTGACGCCTGACCAACACAGAAGGTGACGCCTGACCAACACAGAAGGTGACGCCTGACCAACACAGAAGGTGACGCCTGACCAACACAGAAGGTGACGCCTGACCAACACAGAAGGTGACGCCTGACCAACACAGAAGGTGACGCCTGACCAACACAGAAGGTGACGCCTGACCAACACAGAAGGTGACGCCTGACCAACACAGAAGGTGACGCCTGACCAACACAGAAGGTGACGCCTGACCAACACAGAAGGTGACGCCTGACCAACACAGAAGGTGACGCCTGACCAACACAGAAGGTGACGCCTGACCAACACAGAAGGTGACGCCTGACCAACACAGAAGGTGACGCCTGACCAACACAGAAGGTGACGCCTGACCAACACAGAAGGTGACGCCTGACCAACACAGAAGGTGACGCCTGACCAACACAGAAGGTGACGCCTGACCAACACAGAAGGTGACGCCTGACCAACACAGAAGGTGACGCCTGACCAACACAAAAGGTGACGCCTGACCAACTCAAAAGGTGACGCCTGACCAACACAGAAGGTGACGCCTGACCAACACAGGAGGTGACGCCTGACCAGGTCAAAAGGTGACGCCCGACCAACACAGGAGGTGACGCCCGACCAACACAGGAGGTGACGCCTGACCAACACAGGAGGTGACGCCTGACCAACATTCTCTGCCCCATAACATGCTGCTTCACGAGGAGCCACCAAGAACAAAGAGGATCTGTCGGTGAGCGAGTCTGGCTGCTGCACCTGCGCGTCTCTCCTGCCCTCCCTCACGGCTCCTCCTTATTCCTTCCTTAGTTTCTTGTCGTCTTGCACAGCACAATTTAAGTTATTCGCTGGTCGTCCTTTGCCTCCGGCTTCGTTAGTGCACGATTGCAAATTATTTTTTTGCGTTTCATTTGCTGCTGAATGAATTCGATTTCGCATTTGTATGCATTTTCATTCATATTGTTTAAGTTTTGTGGACTCGTTTGATTATTGATGCACCCGAACCCCACTGGCGCGTTAGGTGCAGTCCTAGACTTGAGCATTCGTGTTAGGGACGTTAGTTGGCTGGTGTGAAAGTAGCTGTTTGATTCCTCAATTTATTATCTCTCATTATAAAAATCATAGCGTTATGTAAATGGCATGCAAAAAAATAAAATTAAAATGAATGAGAAATTAAAAAATGAAAATAAAATGGCATGCAATGTCGATGTTATTTTCTGATTTAAGCACGGGAATAATTCTAAACTTGTGAGAGTAGGAGCCAGTGTTGGCACGCCAGTAGGGTAGAGTTCATGAAAAACGCGATCGTCTTCAATGCCAAGTTACTTCCGAATTGCACTTCAAAGCAAGATTTTTCGTTGATAGATGATGATTTTAAAACAGAAATCACGTTTATACTCGGTATATTCAGTTTTAATTTACAATCATCGTGCTCATTCCACTACGCTTCCCCAGCCTAGGTGTCAAACTTTAACCCTTCCAACCTGACAGGTGCATATATGTACCAGTCACACGGGTTGAAACGGTTGATCTTTATTATACTATTAGAACCCAATCAAAATCTCGTAGAAAATAGAACTTCCTTCAAATTTTGTGCCTTTAACCCTTTACCGGTAAAATTATTTTAGTGATAGATTTAGCTTTTTACAAAGAACTAGTTATATCCTTATGAAAGCAATACCCACATGTAGGATGAAGGGTAAAGCGACCCTGACCTGCTTGGGTGCTGCTGCAGGAACAAGAGCTGGAGAAGCAGAAGCTGCTGTTCCACCAAGCGCGCCTGGCCAACAGAGGCGTGGCCGAGATGGTGCTGCTCCACATCTCTGCAGCCAAGGGGCAGCAGACGGAGGGCGTCATGAAGACTTTGCTGCTGGGCATCTCCATCCTCAGGGGCGGCAACATCGACGTGCAGGCCGTGAGTGTCCGACTCGCTTCCCTCACTCGTTTCTCTGACTCGCTTCTCAGACCCTCTGACTCGCTTCTCAGTCCGTCTCTCTGACTCGCTTCTCAGTCCGTCTCTCTGACTCGCTTCTCCGTTTCTCTCTCTGACTCGAAGTCTAAGATCCTCCAAGTCTGGTCCTCTCCCTTCAGTCAGACAATGCTGGCTGCTGGCGTCAGTTGAATTTTTACCTTCGAATGGACTCAGTTGAGTCAAATCGTAGGGACAGTCTAATTGTGTGCACTTATAAGGGGTCGAGTGTTCAATGTGTATTTTAAGTCATTCATGGATAATTTTTATTGTATGTACGTAGTAGGTTGGTGTCGATTAATTGTTGAAGACGCCTCGCTAACGAATGTTGTCGAATCTCTTCTGTTTCTTTTTTGTATTTTGTGCCTTTTGGTTTTAGTGGCATTTAGCGGGGACCACGTTCAACCGAATAGATCCATGTACCTTGGATATGCATTAGAAAATAAAGTTCGTTGAAAATTTATTTCACTTATTTTTTACCTGCCTCTACTTTCCAGGCGATGTTGAACTACCTAAAGGAAAAGAAAGACGCTTCGTTCTTCCTCTCCATCTCAGGCCTGATGAGCTCGTGTTCCGTTCTCGACCTCGACGCCTTCGAGCGCAACACCAAAGCCGAGGGTGAGCAGCTCTCGAATTCTCTTATGTTGTTAAAGAAAATGGGCCGTCGAACTGTCTACAGAGTCTAAATGAGATCTGACGTGTTTGAC
Source organism: Orchestia grillus (assembly GCA_014899125.1). Taxonomy (NCBI): domain Eukaryota; kingdom Metazoa; phylum Arthropoda; class Malacostraca; order Amphipoda; family Talitridae; genus Orchestia; species Orchestia grillus. The sequence goes on along the minus strand of VOMN01076674.1, from coordinate 2,413 downwards.
AGGACAATTTCTAGTCTACTCGAGGGCTCAGTAAATCAGTTTTCATGCGGTGCGATGAGATCTTTCTTGATCAAATGGAAATACTGTACTCGTATATCTGTTCTGTAAGGCATAGGGCTACGTTCGACAGTTGGTGCAGTTTGCTTAGTAAAGGCTCCATTTTTATTAGTCACGTTTCATATTGTTTCCGCGATTAAAATTTAATCAGTATAACCGCCGCATTATCTACTCTGAGCCACTCTGATGAAGGAGTTCGCTGTGATGCGTGTAGTGTGCCTTTGCAGGTCTGGGCGTAGGTGCGGACGGTGCGGCTGGTGAGAAGAACATGCACGACGCCGAGTTCACCTGCGCTCTCTTCCGTTTCATCCAACTGACCTGTGAAGGCCACAACTTAGGTGCGGTGCTGCTCCAATTCCTTATTTGTTGTACTAAAGTGTTTTCAATTCTGTACGGTTGATAATATTACTAAGCTTTGCAGCTCTGAACATTGTAATAGAATTGCTCGCTTGTCAGACTGGCAGAACTACCTGCGCACACAAGCCGGCAACACAACCACGGTGAATGTGATCAACTGCACGGTGGACTACCTGCTAAGGTTGCAGGAGAGCATCATGGACTTCTACTGGCACTACTCCTCCAAGGAGATCATCGACCCCGCCGGCAAGTCCAACTTCTTCAAGGCCATCGAAGTTGCCAGCCAGGTGAGTTTTTCAGGGTAAATAATTCCTATTTGCGCAAGCATTCCTGTAGTGGAAAAAGCTCAGCCTCTTGCTCTTGCCGGCTAATAGCTGGTCCTAAAATGGCGAGGAATCATTTCATCAAATTAAGAGTAATTTCATTTGACCTCTCCTAGGAGAGCACTCAGTTTGCCAAACAGTACTTCTCGCTGCCTAATTTCCTATCTTGATTCGCTTTCAAATTTTAATGGATATTCGGTAGACTGTAACTTTAAATTTATTTTGGATACTTTATTGAAAATCAAAAGTCAGAGAAAAGCTTAAAAATTGAAGAAACATTTACTGTGAATCGCATTCATACATCGTTCTTCTATATGGACTGAAGAATTTTGTTTATGTCTTTCTCGCAAGGCAGTTCTGAAGTACCAGTTTATTCGTAGACCATGTGTACCGCTCTTCTAGCACTTCAACGATATTTCCTTAAAGCTCAGTCCATTCATTAGACCATATTCTCGTTTACCTGCCTTTTATTTTGGTGGGGGCCAGGTGTTCAACACACTCACTGAGGTGATCCAGGGCCCGTGCGTGGGCAACCAGCAGACGCTCGCCCACTCCCGCTTGTGGGACGCGGTGGGCGGCTTCCTCTTCCTCTTCGCCCACATGCAGGACAAGCTCAGCAAGCACACCTCGCAGGTCGACCTCCTGCAGGAGCTCCTCAACCTTCAGAAGGACATGGTCATCATGATGCTCTCCATGCTTGAGGGTATGTTCCTCATCATGATGCTCTCCATGCTTGAAGGTATGTCCCTCATCATGATGCTCTCCATGCTTGAGGGTATGTCCCTCATCATGATGCTCTCCATGTTTGAGGGTACGTTCCTCATCATGATGCTCTCCATGCTTGAGGGTACGTTCCTCATCATGGTGCTCTCCATGCTTGAGGGCATGTCCCTCACTCTGCTCGACTGCGGGTAGTGCGAATTATTACAGGGAGTACCATCGGCTAAACTAAGTGCCTGGACGTTAGACTTCTGTTTACTTTTCAGTTCTGTAACACGGGCCTTGTTTTTTATGTATAAAATGCGTTGATGAATGAAGTTGACAACTTCAATCGTAATTAAAATGACGTTTTTATAGTAAAATGTCCCTCGTTTCCTTATTTGTCACCATAATCTATCTTACCTATCATCAGCCAGCTAAACGCTTTTTCCATTCTCGTTTCATTTATTAGATCAGTTGTGTTGTTAACAGTCCGTCATAAGCCTGTCTGAACAACTGATCTTAAGATGCAAGCTGAATGTCAATCAACTTTTGTGCTGTTTTTGTAATATCTTGTCTTCTCAAACCTGAGAGTAAAAGTTAAAATCCATCAAATTGTTGATGAAACCAGTAAGTATTCTCTTCGTAGATAAATAATCATCTCCCAAGTAGCCAATCCTTACGAACTTGACCAAGATGGCGAGTCCTGAAGTCAGCGAGCGCATGAGGCTCCCTAGTGCCCGCACCAGAATGGTCCTGTTGCTCGAAGAGTTCAAAGATGTTCTTGATTTTGAAGCTTTAATTCTAGATAAAATGCATCGCTACAAATACTTTGGAATAAGCGAGTGCAATGCACGGGCCTATAATTCATTTGTACATAAGTTAAGACATGGAGAATATGTGATATGATAACTTCACGTTTTAGAAAAAAGAAAGAAAAATAGTTTATTCCAAACTCGGTCACATACAAAGTTTAT
>VOMN01076669.1:0-19572 GCA_014899125.1 Orchestia grillus | reverse complement strand
CACGCAATCAGACTCCATACACACGCAATCAGACTCCATACACACGCATAAAACGGGCTCCAAGCCCGTAACTAGTCCCCCTCCGAAAACAAACCACAATTCAGGCTCCAAACGGAAGCAAGTGAGAGCAGCAGTGACAGTTAGCTCCTCACTTTTGGCCCAATGCAGCAGGTTGACAACGTGGGCGTACGCCCCAGACAGGGGCAATCAGATTTTTGACGGAGGAGGGACGATTAAACGTAACTGACGAGGTCCTATTCAAATGCTCATTTTTTCGAGGGGGAGTGGGGAGGATTTCTCCGTCTGGAACACAATTTCTTTGTGGAAAATAACAATACAGATGTTATTTTGATCTAACATTTACTTGAAAGGGGTATTATGGATCAAAGACAGAGGTAACATGGTTTTAGAGGTGATTAGATGGCGCCTGGCCAAAAAATGGATGGGAACCAGTACTATAATCCCTCTCATGAGCAATTCGTCCCGAGGTGATGAGAAACTTCATACATAAAATATCTGACAAATGGAAATAACGCTTTAAATATGAAACGATGAAATTCATAAGAAATGGCGTTCCATATACGCCAGTTCAGTATTTGCAGATCAGATCCGGAGATCGTTTCTCTGCAGGAATGAATCCAGACTCGTAGGAAGCTCGTAGTGAGAAAATGTGAATGAATTTTTCGTTGACTCCTGCAGACGCATACATATAAGCCAAAAGGAATTCATGGATTGAATTAAAAAAACTCGTAAATAAAAATTTGACTACACCTCGTAAAACACTTAGCGTTATAAAATAAATTCGATTATGAAATTAATGAAGTCTGAAATGGCGGAAATCTTTTTTTTCTAATGAAAAATGTACATCAGAAAGAAAGATATGCGAGTTCAAATAAGTTAGAATAGTTCTAAGAATTCGGAGACTTATATATGTATATATACAACGGGGTCTAAAAAATGTATTCATTGTTCTGAAGCTTTTTCGATTCTTGATGGCCTCCATCATAGGGGGCCAATAGCTCTCAGGAGGATGCTAACGCACTTCATTGGGTATAGTTCGAATATAAAAAAGATATAGAACAAACAGTTTTAAGGCTCTATATTGATATTGAATTACGAACGGTGATATGTTTTCGACCTCCCTGTACATGCATTCCGTCAGAGAAATAAAGTTAATGACGTTAAGCATCGAAACCAAGAAACTATTGGCATGCATTTTATCCTCTTTTGAAAACTGTGACCATTGGGCCATGCTACGAGAAGGCCTTCAGGACAGCGAGCTCGGGGACCAAGATTGGCTTTCCAGCTCCTTTGCCTCCGGCGTCATGTGTGCCGCGCATCCGACCGCTGACAGGATGAGATCATAGAGTCCTTTACGCCAAACTGTGCCTCTTGAGTCACACGTTAATTGAGGCACAGCAAGATCATCTTGCTTGTGTGACGTGTGTCACACGTCACACGTTAGCAAGATCATCTGTAATAAATGAATGATTGAAATCAATAAAAATGAACGTTTCGGCTGACAACTGAGATCATTTTTAACATTGGAATAAGCACGATAAGAAAATCCATCAAAGACAACATAACAATAAGACGGACAAAAATCATATAACCATTAATTCTTATCCAGTGGAGCTCGCGGCCGCTGCGATACGGAAAAATGACTTTATTGAAAGCGTAATGAAATTAACCGCACACCGCAACCCTTGAATTCGCTTCACACTTCACAGCAGTTGTGGACGTCAACACCGCTATTGTTACGTCGGGTTTATGAACCTTATCCGTGCTCATCCTTCACACAAAGGAGCATTGACCTGCATAATGAAAACTAGATGCAGTACTTTACTTTCATAACGCAATGTTTTCGCGTCGAAATTGTGGTTCGTGAACTTATTAGGTACAAAACGAGCAGGCTAGACGAAATGCGCGATGAGACATAACTCAACATTTGTAAGACATAAACATGTTCGCTACCACTTGACACACACATGCGTCACGCAGTAAGTTGCCCTTTCCTGCTCAACTTTCACCTAGCGATGTTTTATTGCTACCATTAGCTCTTGCCTGTGACGCACAGGTGCGGTGTCGTTGATTATGCAAGGGTTGTACGCGCTTCCACTTTGTAGAACCATTAGGTTAAGAAAACTGTTTCTTAAATACGTTTTAATGACAACAACTATGATGCAATTGAACAGCAAACTCAGCCTTCATGGTGACAGTGAATGTATTAGTGAGCAAGGGTAAATTAGGTCAAGACCTTAACGTTGCACCCGCTTGCATGGATTTCAAATTCCATTTTCGTAATTACGTCGCTAGTTTTTCATAAAAACCTAAATTTAACCTAATGGGCAGAATATTTTCATCGGTAAAGGGTTCAATAAACTAGTTATCTTAGTTTGTGTGAGACTTTGAACCTCGGATAATTACAGGATGAACAACAGGTTTAGTATATGTTGAGCGGGTTCGGGACGATCAGAAATAACAGAAGCCCGAGCAGCCTGAATGAATTTTTCTGGCAACATACTCGATCGTCTGTTTTAAGGTATTTCAAAGTTTAGCAGCATATTTTTCTTGGAGGGGTTTATAATTCACATTGAAAAATCCTCACGAGTTCATGAAAACGATATTGCTAGCAGACGAGAACTTTTACTGAACTGAAGGTTTGGTTCTTATGGAACTTGCGAATAGTTTATCTAGGCGTATACTCTTTAATTTAAATTCTCGAGGCGGCTGCTGACAACCTAAAATCAGGAAAAAGTACCCCTGTGTACTGACTCCACACTTCAAAATTTGACAAAACCTAATTATTTGCACTATAGGCAAGTACAACATCTGATAGTCACCCCAAGACTCGGATAGTCGATTTGAAGGTTAGTTGCAGATACCTGTGGGCACCTGGAGTATGCATCCGATCCTATGATTGGTTGATCTGAAACCGCAATAAGTTCAGCTTTTGCGACGTGGTCGTCCACAACAAAAAAAAATAGCTACGCGAAAAAGCGTCTAATTGGCCTTGCCGAGCTCATTTAGAATCCTGGCAACACACGCATGACGCGGCTGATTACAGTGCGTAGTTTCTGTGCATCTGATGAGCTCAGAGAAGTAATGCGCGGGAATCCTTCAGAAAATCTCGAAACTTTTCGGGCTAAATTTTTCCCTTGTTTTGTCGTGCATTTTCTTGCAACAATTTATTTCATTCGCCTTTCAAATACTTTTAACAAATACGTTAGGACATATTGAAAGTCAGATACGAAGGGCAGGAGGCGGAATTCATTTCAAATCACGAGAAAAATGTCAGATTTTAACAAGCGTATGCCAGAGAACGCGGTATTGAGCCCTATGTGTAATGCTGCTGTCTGGGTTTCTTGCACAAAGCAAAGTCGCTCAGCTAACTTTAAATTCCTGCTACAAATGGTTGCACGAATAACATTCAGAAAGAATAAAAACTCCAGCACTTTTCATCAAAAGAGCCAGCATGTACAAAATATCAGAAATAAAGCACCACATACACCCACACTACGCAAAAAATACGCAATCTGTCATGGCCAATTCCCGGGCTGACGTAGGTACGAGCCCGCGCAAGAGCGTAAATCGAGAGCTGTTGGATTACAAGGTTCGTATTTCAGGAGGCGTAAGCGCAACCCTCTCACGTGCCAGACAGATGCAGCCATCCCTCACCCTTAAATTGTGATCCGCTCGTATTCCAAATTCAGATGATCATCTGGGAATCTGGACTGAGGCCTCAGGGCATGAACGTGCTGCGATGTGTGTAGCGGGGCCTGTAAACACATCTGCCTGCGAATAGATGATGTGGGTCTCCATGAGCGAAACGAATTTCAAACATCCGGAAGTACGCCAATTTAGTTCGCCGAGTAATAACTGAAGTAGCATCGCATCGATCGTTTTCACAAGAGCTACGAAGTTTGAACATCGAGTGTCAACGAACTGAATTACCCTCGTCCACTGGTGGACAAAAGGCAAAGCATCGTCAGTCCACGCAGCTCAGAAGCCATGCACGCCAGATATCCCCAATTCAATGAAATCAGCGCTGCTCTTTTCAACAGTCTTTAATGACTAAAATGTACACCGAAGAAGTAAAAATCTCATGCTCAAAAAAAAACGCATTCTCACAATACAGATCAATATTTCTAATTAAGAACATCTCTCGACTGTCGTGGCTCTGGACTATGCAAGTCTGAACTGCCTTCATTTTTACCCTTCATAATCATCCACTTGTCAACACAAACCCCATTCAGAATCAGTCTCCAGTTGGCAGTCATCAGTAAAATATTCTGATGAATTAATGTAACCCTGGAATTGTAACCTCGGATCTCTCATATCCTGTAGTTTGCCTTCTATTTTTTCCTCTGGATTTGTGACTAAGTCTCTCACTATGTACTCTTAGATTAGGGGGGCAATTCCAGGGTTAATGAAAGTTACATTCTTCACAGTGGTCTATTCGTGGATAAATTGTGAAGCCACATTCTTCAAAGCTGTGTGAAACAGAAAAATGTACAGCACTCCAACAGCGCCCGAGTGTTTCAAACGTTGGAAATGACTTCACCAGAGATCCAGGTAAACAGCGACATTTCGTGGGTTCATACACTTGCGTCTCTAAAAAAAGCCATTGAGCCTCTCAAAACAACTTCCATCTATAGAACCCCGCAATAGTGCGCAATATTATGCAATATTAGGCGAGCTCCATCCGTCCAGAACCACAAGTAGTAAAGCGTCAGAATGACACGGTACAAAACTTCATTCTTTCATGAGGAAATAGCATCGCGAATAAAGCCAAAAAAATGCCACGCTTCTTCAAAGAAGGTTCTATTCGTCACATCAGATGACATAGCAATGTGAACGCGAAGTGATTGCGGTCGACGGAAGTGGTGTGGGCTGTCATCTTCATTTTAAGGGTTGTTCTCTGCCCAAGACGGTCAGCGACTTCAATGAAAGCTTCAATTAAGGTTACTGCGAGTGATTTTCCTAATAGAATAAAAAAAGGTGAATAAGTTGAACAGCAGCCTCGTCATATGCAATAAGTAGGCTTCCATTGCAGTGCGAGTAATAGTGCATATTTTATCGGGAACAACGTTCATAAAAAGAATATAATGTAACGAATACTTCCGCAGTGGAAAACACACTGAACGCAACGATATTTTTTTCGAGATCTTCGTTCAAATATGAATGAACAGAATCGTCCGAGTCACAAATCACACAAAAGTTAACACTCCAGCTAATCAATTTACCGACGACCACATCGCTCCGCACACAGCACGATAAAGTCATCAACCTTACAACAATCCAAGTTGACGCTAAGGCTGCGTTATGCTTTGCACGAAAACTAGCTGTAGCCTTATGTTTACATGTATACAACAAAACTGTACTCAGCTTCACACGAAAATATAGCTGTAGCCTTTGTTAATATGTGAGCAATAAGTTTATACTTAGTTTCCCAAAAAAACATTGATGAGACTGATGATGCAATGAGACTACATTTAGCGTTTAACAAAATTAGCTGCATCTTTATGGAATAGGATCCTAAGGCCCTCATGGTTGATAAATGTTTAATTTTAGCGCATCGTGGGTCGTTAATTTCAACTTCATATTCTTCTTTTCTTTCTCCCAGGTTGTGCCAGTTGACACTGTGAAGCGCAGCCGTTGTACGTTATTCTCAGGTCCTCATTTACGTGCCTGGCAGAGTTGAATGTTGTCCTTTTATTATGAGTCGATGGGGACGAAAAAATATGTATCCAATGCCACCGATACATCAAACATGATACCACGTTGATTTCTTAATTACTTCGCTAAAAACACTCTCAGTTAATACATATTTTGAAGCAAGAATAGTTATTATACAGTTGGGCACATACACTTACGATTATATTTATTGGAAACTAGAAAATACTCCGTCACGAGTAACGTGCGTTAGTGCCCCATGAGCCGCGCGATACAAGAAGTTTGATAAACTACGTCGTACTTAATAAAAGGTGCAATAAATTTGACACGTGAATTAAACAACGTCAAAAACAAAATTCCAGCATTAATCGGTGACCTTTTCAGCTCAAAAATGCCCTTCAACACTTTCAATGAGATTGAACTAAGAGCAGGGTATACATTTTTCCTCTGAAATTATTCAATTATTAATAACATTTTTCGAAATTACTAAATTACAAACAGTGAATACATTTTTCTTTCCACCCCACCGTACAGCTTACAGTGCGGGATGCTATTTAGGGATTGAGTGACGCTTTCTCGGTCCCAGGCTGAGAAGAACTAATAACCTTCGCTTAACTCTCCACGCCCTGGGTCTCTTAAGGTCTCACGCTCATTCTACTTTTACATTGTTCTAACATAGCTTTAACATTACATTACTGGGCTTGAGCTCGTCTTTCAACGCCCGTCAAAGTTAATTAACCTGTTCAGGTTTTTTCGTTCAAAAATTCATCAAGACACTTGAATATCAAACCAGAACAAAGCAGTTTCCTACGGGAGCTTAATTGCGGACGCAGAGTTAAGGCTTGGCCAAAGAATATTATTCGGGGCGTCCAGGCACGTAGTCAGGTACGAGCATCCCAGTGAACTTTACCATAAAATATAATTTTCCTTATTATTTTATATTTTAATACATTACATGGAGGCAATCGGTGCATTGAATAATTGAATAGGATGTCGACGTAAAACAAAAGGCCGCATTTAACACGTTGACTCCGAAGTGGGTCATATATGGTACANTTTGTCGGCATGGAATTTTACCTGTGTGAAGAATCGGAGTCAACGTGTTAAGCGAGGGTTGTGACATTAAATTTCAGTGAAAACTACAGAGTTGACCTGAAGACTGAGTCAATCGCGACAGTATTTTACAATGCATCACGCACAGGCAAACAGACATTCGAACACGCCTAATATTGTTAGGCCAGTAATTACAATCTGTTTTCGAAGTTATCTTCAGTTCTAACTACTTTTCAATTCTTTTAACTAATAATTTTGAATAATTATTTTAAATAATGACTTTTGTCTTGAATGTTATCATTTGGAAGAAATTTATGCGCACACATGACTAAAACGCAGTAAAAAATGCTTTTGAAATGTTCAACAAATGCTTCTTAAATACACAGCCACTCGCATTCATTCCTCGGGCACTTGAAGAAAATTAGAACGTCCAGCTCAGGTAAGTGCTACTCACCTCCTTGCCAGCAACCCTCAGGGGATATGAATGAATGCACTGCACCTAGTACGTGAGAGTGCTGAATTTATTTCATGACCTTCTCATACATCATCTTTAAAATAATAACAGAAGTACACTCGAGAATTTAATCAGCATCATTATTTACTGAGAAGGCTTCATCAGGCAGAACGTATATTATTTAACGATATGCGAAGCTAAAATTGATGCTGACTTTCAAGAAAGAGCACGATAAATTCAGATGAAAACCTCATACGCCAATACACTACAAATCAACACGAGTACGAGGGCGACTGCTCCAGGAATAGAAAAGAAACGAAGAGGTAAAAAATGCTTGCAAGCGACATGAATAATACGACACTAGTTTACAGTTCTCGGATGCCATTCTGCTATCAAGATAAACGTAAAGCAGAATGAAGGGCGTTTCCTCTGAAGCAAAACCCGACTCGCAGTCCAAATTCATAGCTTCCATTTCACACCCTGAACCATTGGCTCAAGCGTTTGTCTAGCTTCACGAGGAGCTATGCCGAATAAATTTGGATTCTTTAAGGTTCTTCCCAGTAACTAGGTTCCAGATGGAGACGACTATAAAAGCCTGTAAAAAGAGGTACTAAAAGACAAAGCCTTGCATGGAAGATGGCACGACGACCAGGCATGTCTTCGGGATGAATCAGCAGCACAAAAATTTCATACACCAGAATGTGTATAAGCGGATACTCCGGTATGCAGAAGTTAAACTACAGTAGACATTTTCATAACACGTCACCCACAACATAGTTGGGCAACCCACAGGTGACTTCTTAACGAATGGGTAAAATATTTGGCATGTTTTGAACAATCATTCACAAATCGACAGCGAGGTGAGCTTGCGATACCATGTCTTATATTCAACTTCGAAACGGATGAGTTATAAGAACGGTAGCCAAGGGCTGAAGAAATGTTCACGGACTACGTACCAAATTCAACAGCCTTGACTTTTGCACTGAGAATCTGAACACATAGTACATTTCAGTCACATCACAAAGGAAAAATGTCGTGGAAATTGTTTTGATGCAGTCCAAAATTAAACGAAAATCAAAATTGAGCTTGAGAACTAATACCATGAACGAAAGCGAAAAATTTACCAGAGAATAAAATCAAACATGGCGTTGCAGCATAATATGCATTTACAATACTTTTATCCAGCGCCATTTTATTCACCAGATACTACAAAAAACTAGTCCAGAACACACCAGTCTGCAAAAAAAATGTAGTATCACTTTAGACAAGTTGGATTCGGACTTTTAACCACTCAACATCAAACGGCACATTCTAGAATAAAAACGATTCCAGTTTCTTTACTATGATTAATAAATTTTCAGTTGCCCCAGGGTAAAGAAAACATGACTTTGCTCACTGTTCAGAATTGATAATTTGATTTCGTAACGAATGCTTCCGTTCAATTGGAAAAGAAAATCATTAATCTGAGATATCGACCTCCATGAACTCTATTTGAGGCTTTCATGTGCTTCGAGAGTCAACACTTCTCAAAATTCCAACCTAAATAACCATTTCATGTTATGAGGGGTGACGCAAGTCTGGAATTTCTTCGCATGTGCTACGGAAAAGAAGCCATTCTGTACAAACGGTTCCGCGAAGTGACTCGGAATGCCAGGCTCGATCCAACCCAGTCGTCTTCATTGTTATCGTAGAGATACCCGAGGCTTTCAAGTTAAAATAGCATAATGCTAGGTTATGACCCCATACCGGGCTTCTCTTTTCGCACACGGGCCTCTGGATTCCGACCTTCCGGCTCAAAACAACGGCAACACGATCGATGTCGAGGGCCCAAGCCGCGTGTAAGGCGGCGGCGAACAGAGGGAAGCCTGCATAGCGCTTCTCCAAGTCGCGCCAGGGTCACGCGAATCGTCGGACGGATCACACTATAGCGTGGCTTGCTGAGGGTAAGATGTATTATCAAGAATATCATGAAATAACTCCTCAGTTCATACAAATAGGAAATTAGGGGCGTGACCTCGAAGCACTACTGTAGCGATGATAACGGTTCCAGGTTTGTCAGAAGTAGAGATTTATTAGTAATTATGAATGAGATACTACTGCATGTTTTACAAATTAAAAAAAACATTTATGTATCAGTATTCTTAGACGAATGAACATCAAAATCAAATATTAAGATGGTGCTTTGGTACTTTCAGATGCAGAAGAATATGCACGAAACTTTTTCTTACGTCCCTTCCCACACCAACGCAATTGCAGAACAAACACTCCTGCTCCGCACAGCAGCAGTACGAAGGAATGAATTATGATGTCCGTGACCTTTACACCATGCATTCAAATAATTTACTACTTACCCAAACGATCTTAATTTACAGCTCGCGAAACACTGGACCACAGGAGTCGGTCAGTTGATGGAAGTCATATTTGAGGTGCTTGAACTGCAGACTATTGGCACGAACTGCCGTTAAAGGAGGAAGTTAAATGCAATTTGTTAGGAATGTTACAATGGGAGCGGTCGTAGTAATTTACTGGTGAACTCGTTTAGTGCTCGAATATCAATCAAAATTAAGTGGTGCGTAAAAATGTGGTATATGTACTACATGTGAGATGCAATGAATACACCGTTTGTACAAACAAATGACGTTACTCAAGAATAATCAGCATCAAACTAAAAGCAGTTGTTACTGAAAATAACTGAATTCTAAATTTATTTTAGAAGCAAAGAACAAGCGATGCTACGTCTAAAAACGAAACGCATTCGTTCAAAACCGGCAAGCACATTCCATAGCCTGATATCACAACCAAAAGTGTGACTAATATTAAAGACCACCGAACCCCATTTCGTAATCCAGCTGCTGCTAGAGGGTGTAAAAAAGGGACCTGCGTCAGCAGTAAGATTTTATGGGCACCTCGTACATTAGTCAAAATTTTAGGACAGATCAATGTTTTTTAACATTAATGCAAAAAAGGCCGGAGCAACTTAAACGGTTGTAACTTAGTTTTCTATTTTCCTCAGATTAAAAATGAAATTTTGGTTCGTGGCAGAGTTTCATCTTTTTTAACGAAAGATGGCTGATATTAAGCAACACGACCATTCATTTCTGTAGAACCTAGTACTAATAAAGGGTACTAACATGATTTTATGCAAACCCTCAACATTGACTAATATCGTACGATTGGCATTTTACGTTTGAGTTTTAGACAAGCGACCAAATGGAGATATACTCTGCAAAGTTGACCAGGTTAACGACGTATGATTTTAAGCAATGCAGGTGATCTCACAGTGTCTCTAGAAAGAAGAGATTCCACAGCAACGGGTGCGTGGGCGGAAGTGAAGCAACTGTAGGCGCATAGTGTGTTTCTATGAGCACAGTATGCGCATTTAAGAACTATAGCAATGCTGCATGAGCTCGGTGACTTTTCGCGCGGTTCAAAACGTAGTTGATGCAGCGGAAGACAGACATTTGATGCAGTAGTTGATGCAGCTGATGACATTTTTCAACTGACAATCAGAGGTGGTGCGGGCGAGCTCACGATGCCTGAGCGCAAGAATTTTACCCCGTGCCTCGCGTCGTGATCTGATAGGGCAAGTTGGCTAGTGCTCCTATTTTAAGACAAACGGTAGCAGTTTAGACCATTTTGCTGCTAGGGTAACGTGTTGGAATTAGTAGGAATTCTTGGGTAGTCTGTAATAGCCATGAAACAATATTTTACGATTTTAATAAAAATCACACAAGGGAATTGAATCAAATTATACACCCGGATGCATGCTGGCTTGTCCCAAAACGTGTACACTTTAGATGCACATATTCATACACTCTATGAGTATTTACACACTTTGACGACATATTTATGCACTTGCTCCGTTATGGCTCACACACGCGTGCATATCGTATACTGAGCGCATATTCTTACGTATGAATACTTCTTACCAGAACGGACAACTGCAACACGGTAATTTCATTGGCAGACTACCTCACAGCAACGTATCTGGCCTCAATCTAATTTACCTTTTCAACGTACCATAGACCAAAAATTTATTCGTTTACTATTTCACACTTGTCTATAAATTTAATCATGAGAGTTGAGAACAACCTAAATTGACTGAGCACATAAGATATTAGACCCGGGAGGGCAACTGCAGCAATACAGTAGGACCCATGCTTCAGACCAATGGACTTGTGTCACGTACATCAACGATCTCAATTCTTTAAATACATTATCAAGCGTGTCAATTGATTAGAATTCAAGTTGATGAGGGAAACGATTGTTTAAATCATCTGAAGATAGAATGTTTTAAATCATCTGAAGATAGAATTACGTCAGTAGTTCCGCTACTGACGTAATCATCAGTAGCGGAATTACGCGGCATTTGGGCGGTGAAAATGGCGCTAATTGCCGCTTCGTCGTCGATATCTGCGCTAGGACAGCCAAAATTACAGATGTCACGGGGGGAAGTTGGACTGGGTATGGATGAAGTGAAGTTCTGAGCACAGGTATTCACGCTGAAGAATATACACAGAAGTGCATAATATTATTTTATTGCGGCATAAAATTACCTAAGCTCCACTACAGAAAGCAGCTTCTCCCGCCACGAGACGCGGCATTTTTATTTATCAAATAAGTTTTACAAACTAGGTTTACGCGGAAATGCATCTTAAAACGAAAACAACGCACTGGTTAGGGGCAAACTGCATCAATGGAAGGACTCATGCACGTATGTAGGGTAGCTCAATTGAATGAGCGACAATTTCTCTCAGTTTATTCAATATAATTTACCACTGTACCTAAAGAGTTTACTGCATATGACACGTGGTATGAATTTGATAATTTTACGTACAACTAAACCAGGGCTTTGTAAAATTTCATTCGTTTATTTATAAGCCTAGGTTAGAAATTCATCAGTCACCGGGTATTTTTTCTTGACAACTGAATTTACTTCTTCGTTCAAGAAATTTCTTTCGGTAGCGTCAAGTTTTGGCTCTGAAAATGTACGAGCGTTTATATGAACAGAGGATGACACGTCAAGTCAATCCTTAAATTATTTACAAAGCTATTGATAAATTTCTCGGAACAATTTCCTTCCGAACAGCATCCTAACTCAGGAGCTAATATAGGTTCCACTTAACCCGTTTGGACTAGCTCAAATGCCCCCATATTGCACTCAACATCACCTTTTAAGAAGCTACACATTTATACCATGGCTCATAGTACGTGCCTCCATGTATTATTAAATACTTAATATTCATAGGCAGTTAAACGGCATTATAGCATGCGATAGAGCCGATAGGCCTCCATTGAGTCGCTTAACAAAGGTCAACAAACTAAAGCCCATGTGGTGGACTATGGACTGCTACTGTGCATGATCTCCTGCATCGGTTTGGCAGCACTCTCGAAGCAAAATAAACATAGGCTAATACGTGCGAAAACAATTTTGCCATGGGCTAAGGCCCGCGTAAAATACTCTGTTACAACTAGATAATACGTAATCCTTCCCAAAAACAATTTTCCGTATCAATGAATTACAATGAATTTGTACCTATTAATTCGTACGCAACTTCCATCGAACAAAAATTCAATACACGACATAAATTTCACGAATGTAAAAATTAATACTAGTAGTAGTTAGGATTGCAGACCAGAAACTAAGACTATCCCGCCCCGAAAAAGTAGGGACCATTTCGTATGGGCTTAGGAGAACGGGAATATGAGCAACATTCCCGTGTGTTCACACACGTTCATCTTGCGTGTGTTCACACGCAAGATCCCCTGCGCATAGAAACCGCTAGTTAAGAAGGAAGAGGATGAAAAGATAATGAATAATCAGCGAAGAAGGAATGAAACGGAAAGAAACAAAGGACACGAAAGCTTAAAGTTAGGAAGGTCTATCCATAGCCGAGGTAGCCAGTGGATCCCTGGTTGGCTCTCTTACATTTGTTCACCAATTGAACGTATCATAAATTGAGGAATAAAACGCACATTGACTAACGTCACACAGGTTCGCCATGGAGACGATACCCTGTTTTTTTTCTCGCAAACTTGATAAGTGTTTTAAAGCGAGCAGGATCACGTTTTAAAGATCACCTGTTTGAAAGTGCACAGAGCGTCCAGTCCATGGCTATCTTGAATTATTTTCGAGCCCCAGCCTGCGCTACCCTATCGCCTTCCTTTTGAGCCCGGAGCAATGCATGCAAATTTTCACTGGACCAAGAAAAACGGCTTTCTGTTCCTCAAAATATTGCCATCACGCTTCCCTCCACAATTTGCCGCCCACCACCGCTTCTGCATAAATTTATCCCCGAAACGAACTGACGGCTGAAGTCCTTGCTTGACCGACACCTTCTTCCAGTTCAAGGATGATGAAAAATTCAACGTAAATAAGGCAACGACCGACTGCCAGCCAGTCAGCCATTCGTATTTGTCCAATTTGCAACGCTGCCATCAGACCTCGCTGGTTGTAGTCGTATTGAGGTAATGGAAATACAAACAAGCAAGCTTTACGTTTTCCCTAGCATTCCAAAGAACGCTAGAAATTAATTAAGTTTCTTACGACCAGTTTTTCACTAATTTTCTAGAGCAATTTACCGAGTCGAAATAAATATCGAGTGAGAAACTGGTCAAAAGGACATTGATGCTTACTGCAGCTTCCGTCGAGTAAGAACGGTGCTTTGTACTTTTCCCTACCGGGTAAATTTGACGTGTTGCAACATGGTAAAAATATTCTCATATCAAGAATTTCAAATGAAATACTTGCTCTTTTACGAGAAAAAATTCCCCCGTGTAGCTATGGCGCACCAGCTAGCGGGCGGAGGTACTGCAGCAGATGGAAGTACACCAAAATAGATTAGTTTTTAGAGCCCTCGTTTATTTCCGATAATTCGGGCAGTTGCATTAGGGCCTAGCCGAGCCACAAGCGCCTCTTCCTTCGGACGAAGTTTGCGAGCGTCCCTCGGTGAGTGAAATTTGCCGTCGAGCCCACAATTAGCAGGGGCCCCCTCGGTATACTGCGCTGAGGCTAGACACTGCAAGTGAATAATTTTATCACTAAATATTAAGATAAGACAGGTAACCATAATTCTTGAAATTGATATGTAAACATTCGGGGAGCTCAAAGTAGTTTTATTTACTGTTTTTCATCCAACTACGTCGACGAATGGTACAGTTATGTTCATTGCTGAAGC
Organism: Orchestia grillus; assembly: GCA_014899125.1. Lineage (NCBI taxonomy): Eukaryota > Metazoa > Arthropoda > Malacostraca > Amphipoda > Talitridae > Orchestia > Orchestia grillus. The sequence continues at coordinate 5,211 of VOMN01076669.1, read as the reverse complement.
CAAAAGAAGCTCATACCGGACACGTAAATCCACACGTCCTCTCCACCGTGAAGACAGGGAGCTGAAACTACAATTACAGCAGTTGCTTTAGGCTATCATTGGGAGCAGCAATTTTAAGTCTGGATTACAGAGCTTCCAAGTGCTGTAAACTAGTCGAGATTCCAGGAGACTGCAAATTACGGCCTCGGATCCTCCGGCCGTAGGTCGCACTCCAGATTAATGGCATCCACGGGGAGCCGAGATGTACCTCGGCTCTCATTCCTTACCTAATTTGAGTTCTTGAAATAAAATAACATGAGGCTGAACAAATTTCGTGCCGAGTACTGTTCCGCGCGCACCGTTTGTGCAGTTAACACAAATACCGGCAAGATTTGGTATCGCACACGAAGCCAGGCGTGCGCTCTTCAAAATACTTTGGAGCAACACGCTAGCTGTAATTCCCAGGATGGATTGTGAAGTTCCTGCAAGTGATAGGCACGAGTTTAAGGACTAACAGAATTTCGAAAAAGTTCCAAGATAGCGGGTATCGAAGAATCTTGAATTCATCTTACGCTCAAGGTCCGGAGTTCTGATTTTTTTCACAAGTTGACACAGCGACAATTTAGCTGTCTACATGTTGACACGGCGACAATTTAACTGTTTTCATTCAACAAAGCTCAATACAGTTTCGTTTGGTAGCTAGCGAAACCGAGATAAAATTCTGTTAAATGTACTGACTGTTTTCGGGTTTGCTGCTCGCATCTTCATCATGAGCCCAACTGGGCAGAGAATGGAAGTATCGGGTAGCCTTATGAAGCTGCTTTGGCCTGTCTCCTACAGCAAACCCTTGGTACTTTCGCGCACGCGAAGACAAGTCGTGTTCTCTTCCTTATTTGCCTAAGCTCATCTTGCTGAGAGCCTTGGATTATTTTAGCTCATGCAACTCGAATGGTGGCTCGAAAATTTTCTCGAATAAGTGAGCGCGAGTCTCATTGCCTACCGAAAGGACAGCCGCGAGCCTAAAAAATTCTAACGAAATGAGATCGTCTATGAAAACGAAGGAGCTCGTATTCTCCGAAGTTTCGGGAGCCGAACGTTTTTCTGGCCGTAAAGGGCACATGCCGGAGCCAAGGCGAGCCAAGACTCGAGCAAGCTGCCGTTAAGCGCTAATTGAGATTTGTTGAAGAGTTATTCTTCATCTTATAAGCAAATGAGAAAACGAAGCTCTCGGTGTGCAGTGCTCGCACGCCAATCCAAAGTCAAATAAGCAGTTAATGAACCAATGTTCTTGTTGTCGAAAACAATGGTGAATAAAAGGAGAATAAAGGAAGGTATCCGAATAGGAAAGTTATGTCACCGTTTACCCTCGTAGACTGAGATTTGGTGAAATCTCAAATAGTTTTTACGAATTTCTAACGGTGCACGTATTCGACTCCAACTAAGGGGTTAAATTTCTACAACACAGAAAGCGCTGCCCTAAATTTCACTATTTAAAATCGTTGAGTTACTTCCAAACGCTATCCAATGGCTGCTTGATCATTTCTCCAATGCTTGAAATGCCCTCCCGTTGGTTTAACACTGCTGCAGCACAACACCAGTTCCTCCACGTTGCTTTGGGGCAGGTTAGCAAGATCCGACGACCTCAGTAAAAGGGAGCAAAGTCTATAAAGCCGAGAAACGTGGCCACCTCGCGGACAAACTGAGGCGTTTAGGTTGAGGCTCGAGTCCTCGAAACTCTCACGTTTGAGTAAACACGCCGTTCTCTATGCAGTCCATTTCCATCGAAAACCAGCGTAGCCAAACTGAGGTGCAAATCGGAGAGTCATGCAGCGACTTAAATTGGGATTGGTCGAGCGTAGTTCTTTTGAGAGTAAGTCAAGTCGCATGCAAGAAAACACTTGTAGTCTGAAGACATCCGTTTTGGCTAAATTGAAACTACAAAATATGGGTGAGAGCAATATTGTAGGGAGATCAAAAGGTCCTGGCAGCAGGAGCTGCTGAGCAATGACGTCAGACCAGTCAAGAATCTAGACGAACTTTGACCCAGCTATTGAATACCAAATTATCAGAGGATCTCGTGGAATATTCTACGAAGACAGCTGAAGAGCTTAGTTCCTAATACGCCTGTGGCTGTCAAAGTAGACGAATTCTTGAAGAGTTCCAATTTAAGTTTAGGATATCTCACCGGAGTCTCAGAGAGCTGTAATTCTACGACTAGCGTCTTCCGCAATTTCCTTTGCTACTTAAAATAAGGATTAGTTGAATGTTAGAGTATATGTTATATTGAACATTTCATTTCGCTAGAAGTACTTCAGTAACATTGTACGTCTCAGAGCTATGGAAATTTGAACAGCATGTAGAGACTGATTGACTGAGAAAGTTCCATATGAAAGCAAACGAATCGAGGAGACTATCAAATTTTGAAAATGAACATTTATCGGATTTATCCGTTGTTACACAGGCTTTTTGAAGAAAATATTCTTAACGCTCGAGGCGGTAGAGGGTATGCAAATCATTCATGGAACGATTAGGAAAACATGACAGCCCACTAAGCCACTTGCAACTCTACGCATGTGACGCATATTACTGAGGTGAACTGCACCTGATCGAATTTTGATTTGTATTTTTGTATTACCTTGCTGTAAATTGCTGCCCAAACTTCTCTACTGATACAATTTTTAAAAGTGAATCACAACTCGTATCACAGGAGGTGTATGGTGAGGTAAATTGAATACCAATTTTTCATTTAAAGCGATTGCACTATCAAACCGTTGCTCGATTTTTCATTGCTACATTCATCATATGTTTTACATAGTAGTAAATATCACACCTCCTTTGTTCAGAAAACTGTCTGAACAGTGTCTGCGGACGAGCGGACCGCTTGACTAGCGGGTCACGTCGTACTAACGGAACAGAGGCCATCCGAAGCCTTCAGGACTGGGGTCCGCTCCGTGACCGGGGCCCATTGAAGTGAGAGCGCTGGCCGATTTTAGGGATGAAATAAAATCCAAGACTCAACTTGTAGCCAGCTTGACCTCACTCGCCTCGAGATGGCCCACATTGGTGTATCTCTGGTCACGCCAAGAACAGCTTAAGCATGTTGAACGTCACAGTCAACCAAAATCGACGCAGGAACTGCAAGTCCTTAACCTTGTGCTCCCCAATGGCCGCGTACCAGCCTTACAGTGTGCCCAGTCGAATGGTGTTAGACCTCACCACAGTGCGCCCTTTAGCAAGCCATCGCGCAGTATTCGCTCCTGATGCAAAAACGCTTTACTAAAGGCTCACATTTTCGTTTTCTTGAAGTCATTTTCAATACGTCAACTAATTCGCGGCAGAACTTGGACGATTGTCGTCATCGCAATATAATCGTGAAATTCTAAGTATTTTATCATGATACCTACATACTGATAAATATGTCACAGCACACTGAAACGTTCGCATCATTAATATCGAATACGAGTTAACTGTTCGATCAGACAATACACTCATACAAGATTCACATGTTCTTGCGTTGAACAAATGATATGCAACAGCGGTGGTCATCTTCATTAGCACACAATGCACTGCAGTACCTCTCCCTTGAAAGTTTCACATTTATTACCGTTTTATAAAATCGCGTCGTGTATAAATCGTTGAACAAAATGTGTCGGATTCATGCTAAGGAAACTTCACAAAAAATTCTATACTGACGTACATGTGCTCAAACGCACACGTTTAGAAATTGACATTACTTCGGAGCTGTAAAATAGTGGACTAAGCCTTATACCTCATATTTTATTTGAGTTGCTCACAAAGTCTTGTCTCTTCGTTCCTAACCGTAGAGGTCAGTTGACGATTTCATCCAACACGATTGCAGCCGTGAAGTTTATGTTTAGCACTAATTTGACCCCTAGAAGGTAATTTGCTGCTCGCAACAAGGCGCGTTCGATGCAAAAGGAACCCTGTATGCGCGCTTACATGCCATGCTGACTGCACTGTCGGAAGATTAAAAATTTCTCCTTTGAACTTCTGCACCAATTTTTAGTATTACCATTTAAAATAAATAAGAATTAGGCTTCAGGGATCAATTATTATCTATTGATCGCATTGAACAGGCGATGAAAACACAGCTGGCAAATTATTAACTGAAACTTCACTGTTGAGAAAATATGATCAGTCGTGCTAGTGGTTAATTTTTTTCACAGGAGGTAGTACAGTCAAGAGCATATCGATACCTGATTTTCTTGCCGCTGTTCGCTTCCAATCTTAAGTTTCTTTCTATGATCAAAGAGAGCATATTCACAAGTTACTGAAAATAGCAAATTTGCACGTTGCATGCGGGTTGAAAAATATGAAATAATAACTCTGTTTAGCTAAGGCTCGTAAGATTAGGTAATATTCACTGCACATGGATGTACATAAATTAGGTGACGACTATAGCACCAAGGCGACGAATAAACATACCCTATAAATTAAATTTAAAACATTTGAATCTAAAGCGATCTGAATGATTTTTTTACCACAGAGTACGTTCTAATTCACTAAAACAATTTTAGCAATAATATGCTCCATAAATTATTCATATAAACATCATAACAAGGTGTGCATGAAAGGGAGGGGTGAGGAAGAACGAGAAGGAACAATATCAAAAATACAAGTCAATGGAGTTGAACCAATTCCCAAATGCACGGAGCCACACACTCAGTTTACCGCAGGGCACGTCATGTTGAGGAGCAAACAGCACGACACTGAGTGACAAATTTGCCCACAACTGCTGCCTTTGGAAGACTTAACGTCAATCAAGCCGAGAGACATGACCGCTCCAACAGCCCGGCCGTGCTCCGCCTCTATTATCTGAGCAAACTTCTCTCGCAGAAGAATGAAGAAAGACGTCGCGGCTTTGGTATTTTGAAGTTTTAGCGTTTCAATGAAATAAAAACACTATTTAAGTAGTTGTTCAAGCTGAATATTGAATATAATCTTCCTCTAAACCATTGCACCTTATGTTTGGAGATTGTTGTTGGACTAAATTTAGCTGATACGCCCATTGCAGTTGCGGTAGTGCATACAGTGCAACTACATCAAAGGATTATTCGGTGCACACGTTTCATTACCTAGATTGGTATATTATGAAGAAAAAAAACGTTAAGATTTCCGAAAGTAAGCGGTAAGATAAAGTAATGTACGCACAAAATAGTCACCGAGTATTAGGGTGCCCGCACACCAAAAGCGTTAAAGCGAGAAGATGGC